>JAVJIF010014246.1:0-80460 GCA_038442645.1 Agave tequilana
TCTGCCAAACGTGCACAAGGCTGTGCACGTCGGTCGACCGCAACGATCGACCGGCCTTTGGTGCGGTCGACCCGTGCGGTCGACCGACCTGGCCTGTCAGCCACAGTCTGGGTCAGAAAAAACAGTTAAACATATTTCTAAAATTCTTTTAAGTCTTGTAAAAATCCATAAAAATAGTTTTATCAGTTTACATGATATACAAACATGTGATATATATTTCAAGACAAATATCAAACATTTTGAACTCTTTTTGTGTCTTGCAAATTTTATCAAACCAAAACTTGTATTTTATCAAACTTCGATTTTTCTCTATAGAAAATCTGATTTTTCCTAAAACTCATGATAGACATATCAAATAAGTTTGTCGAAGATATGAAGCATGTATGTATATAGAACATATCAAATATACAAAAAAACCATTTAAACTTTGTTTTGATCAAACTATTCATGAAAACCAAATCCAAATCATGAAACGTGTGTGTATTGTGCACTTGAGCATATCAACTATACTAAGCTTTACAAATGGATCTAAACACACAAACCTAGGATACCTAAGTCTTATTGACGATCTTCAATCTTCAAGCCGACTCGATCCCAACGTGATCCACCGAGTGCAAAGGTATGATCTTGATGCTCGGGCACTGGATCACTATGAAAAGCTCCAAAACTCCTTGTTGAAGCTAATCACCAACTAATATCTTGTTTATGATCTGAAACTTAAACAACACAAGATTATTAGTAAACATAACTACATGAGTTAATCATCATCAAAACTAGAGTGGAAGGCCTTCGGGCCAACAATCTCCTCTTTTTGATGATGACAAAACTCATGGAGTTATATATGCATGGATTAAAGTTAAGCTTCAAAGAAGCTCCCCCTTAACTCATCATAGCAATAAACATAATAGATATGCAATGTAAGCTCATAAACATGTATGCATAGACATGCATAAAACAATAAAACATGTTCTTATACCAAATGAAATTTACAAAAACAAAACATGTTCTAGATACCAATTAAACTCAATATATGCAAAAACACAAATATGCATATAAAACTATATAAACCTCAAAATCTTTCTCCCCCTTTTTGTCAATCATCAATAAAGGGGTAAAAGCAAAAGCAAAACAATAAATTTTTCTCCCCCTTTTTGTTCGAAAACAAAGAAACAACAAAAGGGTCAAAACAATAAAAACAATGTTCTCCCCCTTTTTGTCTAAAACAAAAAGAATATCAATAAGGGGTTACAATCAATTAAGATATCAATTTAAATATATGTCAAAAATAGTATCTTGATATCAATTGAAAGTGAAACATAGATCAATAAGTGGTATATGCGATATACATTCATGAAGAGGAAGACGCTAAGTTAACTTTCCTACATAGATACATTACATGAAAGAGGGATGACAACCCCTAATTCACATAACGTACACTATGCAATGCATAAGAGGAGATGTGAAGCTCCCCCTACACACACGTGTACCACATAAAGAAGAGTTGTCAAGCTTCTCAGTACAAGATACACTCATCATGAATCTATATGTAGAAGAGATGTTAAGCTCTCCTTGCATATAGACAATACAAATCAAACTTTTGAATATTTTCTTTAAACAAAATTTTTGAGATACCATTTTAAATCATTCAAATAAACATCTTGATATCAAAAGAGGGTATTTTCTTGATAAGCATATGATATCAATTTGAAATTATTATTTTCTATCATAAAGTAAGGGAGTGGAAATACAAATACCAATTGAAATATGAAAATCAAATTTTCTCCCCCTTTATGAAATACAAACTAAACACATGCATAGGCTTGTTTAAGAATACCAATTGAAAGTTAAATCAATTGAAACAAAGTTGAAACTCAAGCTCTAGCATAAACAAAATTTGTGCTCAAGATATAGGGATATAATAAGCACAAATAAACCATATATATATGAAAAATTAGATACCAATAGAAATTGATACCATTGAAATGTAAGCATACATACATACAAATATATGAGTATACAAAAATATCAATATTGATACAATTGAAAGAATTCAATGATACCAATTGAAACAACAATCATAGCAAGTGTATACCTCATATTACTAAACGAAGAATACGAACTAGTTAAAATGAAAAGTTTTGTTAACTAGTACGAAATCCTTCAAGTAAGGAATAAAACAAAATTATTTTCATAAAACATGAAATTCACTAGATAATCAACACTCTAAGTCAATGAAGCATGAATATGACTCATGAAAACTAAACATGAGTAAACAATAAATGTGAGTGTACAAATAAAATGTGAAGTTCATAATCATGAAAAAAATATTCAATTAAGCTCAATTATTCCTTCAAACATAAAAACATGAAAATCATTAAAAATTATTTAATCTTCAAGGTATATGTATGTCTTATACAAACTAAAGTATACATACATATCCAAACACAACGAGTCCACTAAGATATATGCATGAAGGCACGTGGCTTAAAGGATGTATATGTATAACAATAATTTGGATAAAATGGACATATACATGAAGTTAAACAAGAATTCATAAAACAAATTCAAAAATGGGAATACAAGTTTAAAATGCATGGATCATCAAACTAGACTATACTAGCACATCTAATGGGTTCAAATAGCATTCAAGCACAAACATATATAATTTATTTGTGGCCCACTATATGTACAAGTATACATCCTAGTTTTAATGAAAACTAACATTCAAACATATATTCAAAACATGAAGCACAAAACAAGATATAAATCAACATGATAAACATAAACATGATTATTATGTAAATCTGCATGTTATTAAACCTATGATAAACATGATAGCTAAACAATTGGTGAGAACACTAATAATAGTCCATATAAACATGGGTGTCTCAAATACTATACATGTATGTCAAGAGTCTAATAATCATGGCATTAACATAATAATCTACAAACATCAAAACATGCTATAAACAATTAATCATGAAAAGCATGCATAAATATAAACAAGGAGTTAGAGATCGTTACCAAAACCTATGAGGCAACTCTCCATGACTCCAAAATATGGTGGTCCTCTCCACCAAACTCCCCTTGAAAGTGATGCATCCAAATAATCTCCTTTAAGCTCGGAACGCATTCACTCCAAGGCACCATAACTCTCACGTCATGCGAGAGCCCACACCTACATCATAAACAAGAGGGGTGGTCTTTGGTACCCATATCCTTTTGGGTCCATGGGGGTTAGTGCCTTCTCTAACCCAAACAAATTATTTGCTAAATTACAATCATGTATACGATCAAAACAAAATTTAGCAAGGTGGCCCTTACGTCCACAATGTGTACAAGTGTACACATGAGCATACATAGTGTGATGGTGTCCGTGAGGAGCATGTGTATGCCGTGTATGGTATGCATGCATAATAGGAACTTGTTTCTTTCGAAACAAAGTTTCCAAACGTGTATGATTCATGGCACATTGGCTCATAGTGGAGCCCAAACAATCAACACTCTTCTTAAGCAAATTTATATCATTTTCAATCAAGGAAGAAGTGTGGCATGCAATAGGTGAAGTGTGAGATACTACCCTAGCATAGCAAACATGTGCATCAATCTTATTTTGCAAAACTTCATTTTTCTTTAAACAATCATCCAAATCTTTTGAAATAGAATCAATTTTTATTTTCAAAGAATTATTCTCTTTTAAAACAAAATTAACTTTTGAAGACAAGATTTCATTTTTCTTCAAAATAATTTCACAATCATTTTTAGATTTCAAAAGTTCATTTTCTTTTAAAACAGGTCTAGTTGAGATCTCAATGAATCCCTTTCATTATAGACCTCAACTTTCTCTTGCAAAACATCGTTAAGTCTAGAATGCAAACTTTTATTTTCATTAACAATTCCTAGACTTTTCTTTTTCAACAAATTATATTTTTCTAATAATTTTTCACACACAATAGAAAGTTCTTCATTTAAAGCATGGGCATCAACATAATCATTAGAAGAACTAGCATCATCATCATCATCTAAGTGGGGTTCCGAATGTACCTCAAGGGAGTCATTCCCTTGGACCATATAGCATTGTGAATCGGATTCTCCACTAGATTCCTCTTCTTGTTGGATTGGCATTTGAAGCTCGGAGGTGGTGGTTGTGGTCAACTAGGAATTTTTCTTTTTAAAAGTCTTGTCAAAACCCCCAAAAAGATGGGGTTTATATAGGCCAAACAGAAAACTAGCCGTTAGGCTGATCTGTCAGCCTGACAGGCTCGCGGTCGACCGGCCCGGTCGACCGCTAACGGTCAGAAATATGACCGTTGGGCCATCCCGGTCGACCGCCCGGCCGACCCCCAGATACAGAGAGCAGAGCTCTCTGGTCCGGTCGACCGCCCGGCCGGCCGGCCCTGTGTCTACCAAACGTGCACAAGGTTGTGCACGTCGGTCGACCGCAACGGTCGACCGCCTTTGGTGCGGTCGACCGACCTGGCCTGTCAGGCACAGTCTGGGTCAGAAAAAACAGTTAAACATATTTCTAAAAATTCTTTAAGTCTTGTAAAATCCATAAAAATAGTTTTTATCAGTTTACATGGATATACAAACATGTGATAAATATTTCAAGACAAATATCAAACATTTTGAACTCTTTTTGTGTCTTGCAAATTTTATCAAAACCAAAACTTGTATTTTATCAAACTTTGATTTTTCTCAATAGGAATCTGATTTTCCTAAAACTCATGAACAGACATATCAAAATAAGTTTGTCTAAGATATGAAGCATGTATGTATATAGAACATATCAAATATACATAAAAACCAATTAAACTTTGTTTTGATCAAACTATTCATGAAAACCAAATCCAAATCATGAAACATGTGTGTATTGTGCACTTGAGCATATCAACTATACTAAGCTTTACAAATGGATCTAAACACACAAACCTAGGATACCTAAGTCTTCTTGACGATCTTCAATCTTCAAGCCGACTCGATCCCAATGTGATCCACCGAGTGTAAAGGTATGATCTTGATGCTCGGGCACTGGAATCACTATGAAAAGCTCCAAAAACTCCTTGTTGAAGCTAATCACCAACTAATATCTTGGTTAATGATCTGAAACTTAAACAACACAAGATTATTAGTAAACATAACTACATGAGTTAATCATCATCAAAACTAGAGTGGAAGGCCTTCGGGCCAACAGATCTTTGATGCTCGGGCTCTTGAATCACCATGTGAAAGCTTCCAAACCATCTTTGTTGAAGCTAATCACCTACTAATATCTTGATTAGAGATCTGAAACTAAACATCACAAGATTATTAGTAAACATAACTACATGAGTTAATCATCATCAAACTAGAGTGGAAGGCCTCTGGGCCAACACAACTCACTGAATTCATTTGATTAATATTCTCCGCTTTCAGGATAGGAAGAGGAGCATACATCACAGTCTGATTTGACACACTCAGTGCCCAACTGGTACTCTCTTTATTAGTCTCAGTTAATTTTTGCAGTTCAATACAGAGTAGAAGTTAGCAACTTTAATCCACGTCCTCGGTAATTTTGAGAAAATTGAAATTTGTCAAAACAACCTTTGTAAATAAACTCTTTAAAAAGAAAAGATCTCATGCTGGTATTTAATAAAATAAGAATTATGAGATACGAAATCTCAGTAAACAAAATTAAAACGTTGATTCAACCAGCACTAGAAAATTACAGCAATTGTCTTAAGATTGCTTGTCTTGACAATCCCATTCAAGTTCAAGATCAACTAGTCCAATCGTCCAGTTTGGTGAAAATCAGTTGGGAGACTTTCCATTCAATTGAATGTTTTTTAATTACAGAATTACTTTTCAAATTTCTTTCTTAGCCACTAATCAGATTGGTATTTAGTCTGTCTCGTATTAGTAATAAATCAGTAAGAAAAATAATTCAAAAATAATTTATCTAGCAATGATATTTATTAAAATAAATATTGCAGTATGAATACTTTATTCAGCATAATCCCTACAATAAGAACGTTAGTTCAAATAGACTGAGAATATATTGGACGTTAATAATTCCACAATCAATATTTATATAAGATAAATATATATTAACAATAATTCTTGCAAAACTAAATGTTAGTATAAACAGATAGAGTAACATAATAAGAACCAAATTTTAGAGAGAGGTACGCGTAAAATGAATCTCTTTAAGACAATTACGTCCCGCTACTGTACATACGGGATAACGGACGTGTTTGAGTTTAAACCTGTACACAGAAAATAATAGTTTAGAAATTAAGATTGAAGCGTGCAAGGTACTCAATACTACCGCTATAACAAGTGGCTATGCGGATCGTGATCCATAAGGAGGAACTAGCGATAAAAGCGTTTAAAAAAGTTCATTACTTTTTGAGTTTACTTGATAATGGTTAAAGTTCTTCTCTTATTCTTTAAAAAAAATAATAAAACTATGTTAATTTGTGAAGGTGATAAATAGAAAGAGATGATGATTTTAAAAAATAGAAAAATAAGTTAAAGAAAGAAATAAAAAGAGTGAATAAAAGAGTTGGGAGATGCTGGTGATCTAAACTAAAGGATTAAAAGAAAAAAACTAAGAATTATTACTTACCTCTTCAGTTCTCATATATCTTGGATCCGTCGTTACGATTTACCTAGTTTTTGAAGGCGATCAAGCATGGCTTGTAGGATCTTTCCTGTTCTCGATCTACACTATGAATAAATGGGCAAGCTAAACTAATAAAGGAATGGTTTTTCATTACCATAGGCCATCAAGGGCACTTGCAATGGCGAAACAGTCTCGAGGCTATCGAATTCACTTGGATTACAAACACGTCATAGGAAAGTAAACGAAAATAAGAGTAAAGAAGAAAAGGAAACTTTGATTCGTTTATAATAACAATGAAAGAAACGACTTACTTACACTGGTGTCATCCTCAGTACAATCTTGCTCTCATTCCTCCATAATACTTTTCTCTCCTCTCTTTTTTATTTTTACATCTCAAAACCCTAAAACTACTTACTTACCTTTTCGGCGCCTTCTTATCTTTGACCCGTATTAATGATATACCTTTGTTTGAAGGCAAGCGAAGTATGACAAATAGGATCTTCCGCATTCCTGATTTACACTATGAAATGAAGGGGCAAGCTGCACTACCATAGGAATAGCTATCTATCAGCATAAGCCATCAATGGCGCTTGTACGGGCAAGGCAACTTTGAGGCTGTCGGAATCATTTAGATTCACAAATACAGAAAGGAAAGCAAATAAAAACAAGAGTAAAGAAGAGTAGAGCTTCAATTTGATTCAATAATAATGAAAGAAAAGATTTACTTACACCGGTGTCACTCTCAGTACAAGCTTTTCTCTCATTCCTCCATGAAACTCTTCTCTCCTGTGAGTTACATAAATAAAACAAAAATTACATAAAAAAATCTAAGTTGCAAACTACAGAATGGCCTAACTTATCCTCTCTGCTTGATCCTCCCTCTGCCTCCCAAAATTCTGAAATTTTAAATTTTTATTAAAAATCGAATTTTACATTTCTAAACTTAGTCTCTATTCAAAAACTTGTTATCAATTAAGATAAGGAGTCAAACTGTATTTCTCATATAGTCTATTACTTTATCCTCAGTCATATGCACCTTCGTGATCGTGAAATTTAGACTAAGGGCTCTTTCACTCTAACTCTTATTCCTTGTTTTATTTATTTTTTATATTTTTGGTGCTATTATTCCTTAGTTCTATTTTGCTTTCTAATCTACCCATGCAATAATCTTTTAATTGGTGATTCCCAAATCGGACGGTCTTAGGGCACCGGATGAGAAATACCCAAAAGACTTAAGGACTCGAGCAAATAAGGCCACAAAACTAAGGATTTTATTTTTATGGACTACTTTTAGGCATGAATACTTATGCTTTATAAGGCATAAATACTCAGCTTAATCAGAGAATTTTTTATATAAATACATATATTTTTTCTTTTTTTTATATATAAGGCATAAGAAGATGTGTTCCAAAAAATCACACCAGCCCATTTTAATTTGAAGATTTGAAGATTGATTTTTATATTTGCAATCTTCAAATTTTAAAATTTTCAAAATTTTTTTGAATATCATCTGCATATCACTATTCATGTATCATCCATTATTTTGTGTCTCAACAATTCACTAATCATGCATTATTAATTAATTATGCTAATACTATTCCAACAAATGTTTAAAATTCTAAATTAATTATTCAAGTAAAAGTTATATTATATTTTATTATTTATTTATCTTGAATCTGAGGCTAAAATTAATGCCTAACAAAAAATTTATAAACATGATGTTTAGGTTGTTAAAAATGGAGCATAAAGATGGTGGACAGTTGGAGTGACAAATACATGTGGGGTAAGTGAAATAGACGTGATATTCACATAGGTAGGCACAAAAAACGTGAAAGCATTTAATGATTATTGAACCGGGACCCCATCCGTCCTACTATTAATAAATTGCCATCAATAAGTGTGAGTTTTTTTTT
This sequence comes from Agave tequilana, assembly GCA_038442645.1. Classification (NCBI taxonomy): domain Eukaryota; kingdom Viridiplantae; phylum Streptophyta; class Magnoliopsida; order Asparagales; family Asparagaceae; genus Agave; species Agave tequilana. Next base: position 8,518 of record JAVJIF010014246.1, read on the forward strand.
CTCTTCGACTTATTAGATGTTTATCTTTGATAGGTAGTAAAAAATGCATAATTGTCATCACATTTACTATCACATTTTCATATTTATTCATATAATCATGCACTATTACTAATATTTTATTATTTATTGTGTGCAGGCTTTGAGTAATAAAAATAAAGGAATAAAGCCTTAAAAGAAGCCCAAAACCCCATGTTCAAGCCCAATGCAAAAGTTGCAATTATCAAATGTCAAAGTTGCAATTACTAAGGGCAATAGTTGCAAATACTAAAAGAAGAGGAAGGATAGACTTCTATTCAACCCTAAATGCTTGCAGGATGAGGATAAAAGCCAAAGAAGGAGAGTGCAAAGATAACAAATTCGTTGTTAAAAGATATTGGAAGATTTGGATTTAGGGTAACTTGCTTCCCAAGTTATCCCGAAATCTCAAAATAAAGAGTCAGGATACAACTTCCAGAAGGATAAACCCAGATGGACGGACCAGAGGAGGCCACGCGCGAAAGCGCGTGGCCATCAGGCAACACTGGCCGCGAAAACGCGGCCAGAGCCGCGGAAACGCGGCAATATAGATAAGTCTGGCCAGCTGTTTTCATGGAGGAATCGTACTGGGACTCTACTTCTTCCAGCTCCTATAAATACCCCTGCAGAGCAACAGAGAAGGGCGTGGAGTGCAGTACAGAAACTAATTTAGGGTTTTCTTAGGCTAGTTTGTAGATTAGGTTTTTTATTTTCTTTTTTGTAATTTTTAATTTCTTTTTATAACTGAGAGGAGAGGATACTTTCATGGAGGAAGGAGATCAAACTTGTACAGAAGGTGACAATCGGTGTAAGTAATCTTTTCTTCTATTGTTAATTGAATCAAATCAAAGTTTATTTCTTTTTGCTATTCTTTGTGTTTCCCTCTTTGTGTTTGTGGATCCATGTGAAACCAATAGCTTCGAAGGTGCCTTCTCCTTGTAAGTGCCGTTGATGGTTTATGGTGATGAATATCTACTTCCATGGTAGCGTAACTCGCCCTTTTTATTTCGTAGTATAGATCGGGAGTAGGGAAGATCTTATATTCCATGCTTCGTTTGCCTTCAAAGAAAGGTACGTCATTGACACGGTTCCAAGGTAAGCATACGCCGAAGAGGTAAGTAAGTTTTTAGTTTTTAGTTTTCTTTCTTTTATTTTTAGTGTAAATCACAATATTCCCAATCTTTTCACACTTCTTCTTTTTCATTGTAAATATCATATCACTTCTAGTTTCTCCATCTTCTTAATCTACCACTTTCTTTCTAACCTGACTTTAACAACTATTAATTCAAACACTTTAGAGAAACTTACTAAACAAGCTTCCATCGCTAGTCCCTCCCTGTGGATCACGACCCGTATAGCCACTTGCTATAGCGGTAGTATTGAGCACCTTGCACATCTCTATTTCTAAATCTAAAATTCTGTATTTTGTGTGCAGGTGAAATCTCAATCAAATTTTAGCGCCGTTGCCGGGGAGGGACGGTAAGTTATTCTCTAAAAAAAAACTAATTATTTATTATTCTTTTTGTTTGCAGGATCAGAGAACAGGAAAACTAAAAACAGCAAAGGATATATAGCAACTCTGTGCCTCTGCTCTCGATGGCAGAGCAGCAGAGCCTACTACAGAGCGGCGTTTGCGCGGCAATAGCCGCGTTTTTCGCGACCTGAGTAGTGAACTACTCACTCAGTTTTCTGCAGGTTGCTGCAAATTGCAATATTTGTTTACTACTCTGTTAACTTTTCTCTGTAATCACCCTGCACACTGCTAATTAATTAACAGTAACCTATTTGTTGAAAAAAAAAATTAGACTCTTGCATATAGGCACGTGTCTATTTAATTTTTAATTTCTATTGAAGAGTGCTGGAGACAAGGTACGTTCGCATTGCATATAGACTAGGAAGCACCCTTGGCTGATTTACTGCTTTTGAGTGAATATTTGTCTATTGCTTTACACGTGCACTAATTGACTTAAGGGCTTGTCCTATAATAAGATAAGGTGGGGATTTCATCACCCTTCCTTGGTGCACAAACAATCTCCTCACTCACTAACCCAAGCCTAACTAAAAATGAGTAGACGTTGGCCCTAGGGACATCTCGGACTCAATTAGGAGATTATCCTAAGGGGGAACGGTGTTGGAAATTGACTCCTGCCAAATCAGTGTCTAGGAAGGGGATTGAGGGCCGAAAGCCCGAAGATTGGTGGTTATTTAATTAAGGAACGTCTTTGACGGAAAACCTCCCACCAATCTTGCCCTGACCTGGCTGATTAGCTTGTGGTCAAAGTCTGCACCCTACCTCCCTGGACAGTCTAACCAGTTAGGAGTCGTCTAGGTCATAGGTCTACCCTAACTTAGGTTAGAATTTTTTTCTTTTTTGTTTGCTTATTTGTTTGTTTTCTTTTTCTTTGTTTGTGTTTGTGTGATATGGCATATAACAACATTTTTTCCAATTTTAATCCATATTACAGACCACCTCTTTTTCGGATATTACCAACCCGGCATATCATAACTTTGACCAACCTAGTGTGCCGGAATGGTCTTATCCGAATGAATATAACCCATGCCCCCCATCTTATGACCATAATTTCCACAATAATTTCAACTCTTCACAGAGTTCATGGGTTTCGCTTCCCCCGAGTCTAATTTTCAACCAACTTGTCCTCCGTATCCACCTTGTCCAAAATATTCCCAAGATTCATACTCAGATCCACCCATTCAGAATAGAAAACCATCTATCTTGGAAATGATGAGTATGCATGAGTCCAAACAACAACCACCATCAATCTTAGACATGATGATGCGTGAGTCCAAGTAACAATCACAGAATCTGACCGACTCACAACTTCATCACGATTGTCCCAACAACACTTCCTCTTTTCAAGTCCAATCACAAAATGATGCACCAATCGATTATGAAAAGATGCTTGAAGCCATGACTCAGGCTAGATTAGCTCGTGATCATGAAATAGATATGATGGTTCAATCTTTACGTTCTCACCGTTCGGCCAATTCTGATATCGCTAACCATTCTGTTAGAGCCGACGAGCCACGTTGTTTTGGACAACAAGATTCTAATTCAGTACCATCATTTGAACTTGCCGAAACTCCAATTTTTGATAGTTTGGCAAGTTATTCCTTTCCTGAAATAGAACTTGAGCATGAATATGATCATGATCTCCCACTTGGTGATTCAATTCTACTTCCTGATTCAATAATGACTCCGGTGTCTTCCCCTGATTTTACTTTTCCCGAGTCAACATTGGATCCTGTGCCAATTCATCATGAAATTGAATCACCCATTTTTGATGATCATATTGAACTTAACCAATTTTATAATTTTGAAAGTCCCATGGATAAATTGGCAAGTTCTCATTTTTATGATATTGAACTCAATGAGATATGTGACCTAGATTCTCAAATCTATGATCAAGTTTAAATTCCCGAATCATTATTGACTCCTGTTTTGTTACCCGACTTAGGTAATATTTTAGAGTCAGTTTTGATTCCCACACCTATCATTCCTGAACTTGAATCACCAATATTGAGTCACATTCCATTGTGGGAAAATGATTGTGGACTTGAGTTTCAACTTCTTGATTTGGACCCACTTCTTGAACTAAGCTCGACTCCTGACCCTTACTTGATTTAAGTTTCTTTCCTGAGTCGGTATTAGTTCCCGTACTTCTGACGTCCAAGTCAATCATTCCATCTTTTCACACTCCATTTTGGGACAAGGCGGTTGACACAATTGACTCTGAAAATAATTATGAAATTTGGAAATTTGATGGGGTGGAATTGTTAAAAAATGATCATACATACATTTTAGTGGGTTATACAAGAGAAATTTCTGATGGGTTCCTTCGAATACCACATTATCTTGATTGGGTAGCAACGCTTGGCCCAATTAGACCACCACCGGAACCACCACCTTGAGGTAACTTCTGCCTTCCCTTCTTCTTTTTTCATGCATACATGCATACATTCATACATTGAGGACAATGCATGAGATAAGTGTGGGGGGGAGGCTTTACTAACATACTAACATAGGTAGATACTAATAAAAAAATTTCAAAAAAAAAAGGAAATATTTTGACTTATCTTTTGAAAGAAATCTAAGTTAGTCTTAAGAATTAGGAAAATCATGATTAGGATTTCTAAAAACTTGGTCAAAATAAATAAATTGTTTAATTTTTAGGTATAGGAGGAAAAATTGAATAAGTAGTTAGTCTTAATTTTTACCTTAATGAAATGTGCATACCTAATACATTTACATATCTAGGATTCTAAGACAAAGACTCTTGTGCCCTATAATAAATAATACTAAAAAAAATCACTGATTAAGCTGGATACATGTGCCTCAAGAAGCATAAGTATTCACGCTTAAAGGTGATTTTATGAAATATAGCCCTTAGTTTTGTGGCCTAGTCCACTCGAATCCTTAAGTCCGCGGGGTGTTTTTCTCACCCGGTGCCCTAAAGCCGACCGGTTTGGGAGCCACCAACTTTAAGTTCGCTACATTGGTTGATTAGAAAGCCTAAGGAAACTAAGAAAAATTACTTTTATATGTACTAACACATCTAATAGTCAATTAGTTAGGTATGAGGGCCCCAAGAAGCCTTCATGCTTACACGAAAGAAAATTAGATGAGTTATACATATTAAAATAATAATAATCATAATAATAATAAAGAGGCATGAGAGTCTAAGTTAAGGAATTCTTAGATTCACAAGGGTGCATATGACTTTTGGTAACGAAAAAGACTATACAAAAATTCAATTTTGATCCTTACCTAAAATGGATAACAATTTACGTTATAAAGACTAAGTTTAGAATGAATAAAAATGATAATCCTAAAAACTTATAGATTACTTAGTTTCTTCAAACATATTTCAAATATTTTCCTTTTTATGGATTTTGTGGGTGTAATCCGCTGAAAACCCTCACGAGACAACACTCGTCCTCTAGGGTAACCTAGGGGTTTAACGGCTTGTTGCACGTGCTAAGTGCAACCGTGATGCCTACGAAAGTGAGTTAGGATAGATTAGTTTTTCTTTTCTTATTCTTTTTTATTTTTACTTGAGGACGAGCAAAAAGATAAGTGTGGGGGTGTGATAGGTAGTAAAAAATGCATAATTGTCATCACATTTACTATCACATTTTCATATTTATTCATATAATCATGCACTATTACTAATATTTTATTATTTATTGTGTGCAGGCCTTGAGTAATAAAATAAAGGAATAAAGCCTTAAAAGAAGCCCAAAAGCCCATGTTCAAGCCCAATGCAAAAGTTGCAATTATCAAATGTCAAAGTTGCAATTACTAAGGGCAATAGTTGCAAATACTAAAAGAAGAGGGAAGGATAGACTTCTATTCAACCCTAAATGCTTGCAGGATGAGGATAAAAGCCAAAGAAGGAGAGTGCAAAGATAACAAATTCGTTGTTAAAAGATATTGGAAGATTTGGATTTAAGGTAACTTGCTTCCCAAGTTATCCCGAAATCTCAAAATAAAGAGTCAGGATACAACTTCCAGAAGGATAAACCCAGATGGACGGACCAGAGGAGGCCACGCGCGAAAGCGCGTGGCCATCAGGCAACACCTGGCCGCGGAAACGCGGCCAGAGCCGCGTTTCCGCGACAATATAGATAAGTCTGGCCAGCTGTTTTCGTGGAGGAATCGTACTGGGACTCTACTTCTTCTAGCTCCTATAAATACCCCTGCAGAGCAACAGAGAAAGGCGTGGAGTGCAGTACAGAAACTAATTTAGGGTTTTCTTAGGATAGTTTGTAGATTAGGTTTTTTATTTTCTTTTTTGTAATTTTTAATTTCTTTTTATAACTGAGAGGAGAGGATACTTTCATGGAGGAAGGAGATCAAACTTGTACTGAAGGTGACAATCGGTGTAAGTAATCTTTTCTTCTATTGTTAATTGAATCAAATCAAAGTTTATTTCTTTTTGCTATTCTTTGTGTTTCCCTCTTTTGTGTTTGTGGATCCATGTGAAACCAAGAGCTTCGAAGGTGCCTTCTCCTTGTAAGTGTCGTTGATGGTTTATGGTGATGAATATCTACTTTCATGGTAGCGTAGCTCGCCCTTTTTATTTCGTAGTATAGATCGGGAGTAGGGAAGATCTTATATTCCATGCTTCGTTTGCCTTCAAAGAAAGGTACGTCATTGACACGGTTCCAAGGTAAGCATACGCCGAAGAGGTAAGTAAGTTTTTAGTTTTTAGTTTTCTTTCTTTTATTTTTAGTGTAAATCACAATATTCCCAATCTTTTCACACTTCTTTTTCATTGTAAATATCATATCACTTCTAGTTTCTCCATCTTCTTAATCTACCACTTTCTTTCTAACCTGACTTTAACAACTATTAATTCAAACACTTTAGAGAAACTTACTAAACAAGCTTCCATCGCTAGTCCCTCCCTGTGGATCACGACCCGCATAGCCACTTGCTATAGCGGTAGTATTGAGCACCTTGCACATCTCTATTTCTAAATCTAAAATTCTGTATTTTGTGTGCAGGTGAAATCTCAATCAGTCTTTCATTATAAAGATAAGATAACATTTTATGTGAAGGGTGTTGGCCCATAGGCCTTCCACCCTAGTTTTGATGATGATTAACTCATGTAGTTATGTTTACTAATAATCTTGTGTTGTTTAAGTTTCAGATCATTAACCAAGATATTAGTTGGTGATTAGCTTCAACAAGGTGTTTGGAAGCTTTCACAAGTGATTCCAGGGCTTAAGCTTCAAGATCACACATTGCCTAGCCCATGGATGGAGTTTTGGAGCAAGTCTACTTGAAGATGGAGGTCATCAAGAAGACTTAGGTATCCTAGTTAGTTTAGTGTGTTTTAGATCCATTTGTAAAGCTTAGTATAGTTGATATGCTCAAGTGCACATACACACACGTTTCATGATTTGGATTTTGATTTTCATGAATAGTAGATCAAAACAAGTTTACTTTATTCCTATGTATATTAGATATGTTCTAGATATACATTCATGCTTTAATCTTGCTAGACAAACTTATTTTGATATCCCTATTCATGTGTTGAAAAATCAAGTTTGGAAAAATACAAGTTTTGGTTTTAGATAAAATTGGCAAGACACAAAAATGAATTGATATGATTGATATATGTCTTGAAATTTTTATCACTTGTTTGAGATTCAGTATAAAATGATAAAACAAGTTTTGTGGATTTTTAGAAGTGTTAAAAGATTTTTAGAAAATATTTTACACTGTTTTTCTGATCCAGATTTCAGTTCCAGACTTCCACTAGTCGACTAATTAACCTGACTAGTCGACTTGGGTGAAGTCGGTCGACCGGGCCGGTCGACCGACGTGCACAAATCTGTGCACGTTTGGAGTCACTGGGACGGTCGACCGGTACGGTCGACCGGACTGAGAGCAGAGCTCTCTGTTTGTTTGGGTCGACCGGGCCGGTCGACCGTGGTTGCCCAACGGTCATATTTTTGACCGTTGGCGGTCGACCGGGCGGTCGACCGTTGCCTGTCAGAGCTGCCAGCTCAGCTCTAACGGCTAGTTTCTGTTTTGGCCTATATAAACCCCAACTCTTTGGGATTTTGGCCAAGTTTTTTAAGGAGAAAAATTTCTGGTTTCTAGAGTGTTTAAACAAGTTTTCAAAAGTGTTTGGGGCTTTAATCTTTCAATCTTTATTGTTTTAGGTTTTTGAAAAAATCAAAGAAAAGAATATTTTGGGAGATTTGTCTTGGTTTTCATTCTATATCTTTTGCAAGGATTTTCCCAAGTGTTTTTCTTTGTTGCTTGTTTTCCAACACCTAGTTTTTCACACTTGAGCTATCATACTATCCTAATCTATTAGGATCTTTGTTTTGTGGAAAAGAGAGAAAAAGAGAAGTGTTTGAGGTTAAGCCTCTAAGTTGTAAACCCTCCTTGCTTTTGTTGTATCCCTCTTTGGTAGAGGTTGATCGGAGTGGTATTGAGTTTGAATCCCTCTTCGGTAGAGGTGATTGTGTTGAGTTGTATTGGCTACGGGCCTTATCCCTCTTAGGTAGAGGTGGAGATTGGTGTTTGCTCCCTCTTGGTGAGGTGGAGTTGGTTGTTGGTTTGTATCCCTCTAGAGTGAGGTGGATTGGTTGTTGTATTGGCTACGGGCCTAACCCCTCGGTGTGAGGTGGTTGTTTGAGAGAGGAGTTTGGTACTCCTAGAGTTGTAACAAATCCTCTTCGGTAGAGGTTCCCTCGGTGGGAGATAGTGGATTGGAAATCCTACACGGTGGTGTAGGCGGGGATGTAGAGCAAGGTGCTCGAACCTCGAAACATATCTTGGACTTTCGTTTGATCCACTTGTCTCTAAACTCTCTCTCTTATAATTGTACAAAGCATCATTCATATCATCATACCTTATTTGCTTGTGTTGAGCATTATTCATATTGCTATATCTTGTATATGCTTGGTTGTTTGTGTGTGCCTCACTTGTACCTAATCAACAAGAGCTTCACATAGCACCTCAACCCATTCAAGGGGAATCAAGAGGAGTTAGTCCAGAGCCCTTCACGGGGAATTCGGCTACACTTGTTGATTGTACTAAGTGTGTTACAAGATTTGCATTAGCTTTCGCATTTAGTGCACTTAGTACTTGCATTTAGTTCTAGATTAGCACTTACACCTATTCACCCCCCCTCTAGGTGTTTTTTCAATTGGTATCAGAGCTAGTGCTCCTGATATTAGGCTTAACATCCTAGGAGTGAGATCCAATTGATTGCTAGTCTATTGTTTGCATTTGCGTGTTTGCACACTCATATAGTTTGCCATGGACTTCATGACCCCACCTAGCTTTGACCCTTCCAACATTGGTGTTTGGAAGTATAGGATGTCCATGTACCTAAAGACCCTAGGTTTGCATGTCTTTCTTGCGGCCACCAAGAAATGCTATCTTGGAGATCGCAATCATATAGGGGCCAATGCACAAGCCCTTGAGGCCATTAGAAGCACATTACCTAAAGATTATCTTATGTGTGTTTCTAACTTTGATTCCGCTTTTGTAGTGTGGAACAAATTGACAACAACCACCACCTCCGAGCTTCTATTGCCAATCCAACCGGAGGAGTCTAGTGGAGAATCCGAATCACAATGCTATATGGTCCAAGGGAATGACTCCCTTGAGGTACAATCGGAACTTCAACTAGATAGTGATGATGCTAGTTCTTCATGTGATGATATTGTAGATCCTCATGCTTTAAATGAAGAACTTTCCATTGTGTGTGAAAAATTGATAGAAAAATATAATTTGTTGAAAAAGAAGAGTCTAGGAATTGAACAAGAAAATAAGAGTTTGCATGCTAGACTTAACAATGTTTTGCAAGAGAAGGTTGAGGTCTATAATGAAAGGGATTCATTGAGATCTCAATTGGAACTTGCACTTAAAGAAAATGAATTTTTAAAATCTAAAAATGATTGTGAAACTCTTTTGAAGAAAAATGAAAATTTATCTTCAAAAGTTGATTTTGTTTTAAAAAAAATGTTGCTTTGAAAAATAAAATTATTTCTGTTTCAAATGAGTTGAATGCTTGTTTAGATAAGAATATGGTTTTGCAAAATAAAATGGATGCACATGTTTGCCATGCTAGTGTAGCTTCCTCATCTAGTCTACCTAATGCATGTACCACTTCTTCTATTAACAATGATATATCCATGCTTAAGAAGAAGGTAGATTGTTTGGGCTCCACTATGAGCCAATGTGCCATGAACCACTCTCGCTTGGAATCCTTGGTTTGAAAGAAACAAGTTCCAACTTTTATGCATGCACACCCATCACGGCATACACATGCTCCTCACGGACACACTCCTCACATGTATGCTCATGTGTACACATGTACACATTGTGGACGTAAGGGCCACCTTGCTAAATTTTGCTTTGATAGATTACATACTACAAATTTAGCAAAGAATTTTGTTTGGGTTAGAGAAGGGACTAACCCCCATGGACCCAAAAGAGTATGGGTACCAAAGACCACCCTCCTATTATTTTTGATGTAGGTGTGGGCTCTCACATGACGTGAGAGTGATGACACCTTAGAGTGGATGCGTTTCAAGCTTAAAGGAAATCATATGGAGGCATCACTTTCAAGGAAGATTTGGTGGAAGAGACCACCATGTTTTGGAGACAAGGAAAGTTGCTTCTTCGGTTTTGGTAACTATCCTTTACTCCCATTTATTGTTTACATGCTTTTAATATTCATTATTTATAGCATGTTTTTGATGTCTATGGATTAGTATGTTCATTCCATGTTTATTAGATCCTTGACATACATGTATAGTATTTGAGACACACATGCTTATTTGAATCATACTTAGTGTTCTCACTTTTGTTTAAGCTATAATGTACATCATGAATCTAATACATGTGAATTTACATAGTAATCATGTTTTAGTTTTATCATGATGATTTTTATATTGTGTTTTGATGCTTCATGTTAAGATTACTTGTTTAGATGTTAGTTTTCATTAAGACTAGGACTTATACTTGTACATATAGTGGGCCACAAATAAATCTATATATGTATGAGCTTGATTGCTTATTTGTTCCCATTAGATGTGCTAGTATAATCTAGTTTTGATGATTCACACATTTTAACTTGTATTCTCAATTTTGGATTTGTTTCATGATTGTGTGTTTCACTTCATGTATATGTTTGTATTGCCAAACTTTAAGATATACATGTATACCCCTTGAGTCATTTGCCCTTCATGCAAATCTATATATGGACTCAATTGTGTTTAGGGATATGTACGTATACTTCATGTTTGACAATTCATACATATACCTTGAAATGAAATTTGTTTTGGAGAAGATTTAGTTTTTCTTGATTTTGTGTTTAATTGTTTAACTTCATGTATATGTCTATCATGTCCAAACTATTAGATATACATGTTTATCCTTTTTGAGCCACGTGCCTTCATGCATATATTTTGTGGACTCGTTGTGTTTGGATATGTATGTATGCCTTAGTTTGTATTAGACATACATATGCCTTGAAGATTAAATAAGTTTTGATGATTTTCGTATTTCCATGTTTTGAGGAATAATTGAGCTAAATTGAATATTTTCATGATTATGATATTCACACTTTATTTGTACACTCACATTTATTGCTTGCTCATGTTTTGTTTTCATGAGTCATAATTATGCCTAATTGATTAGAGTGTTGATTATATTGTGGATTTCATGTTTTATGAAAATTATTTTTAGTTTATTCCTTCCTTGAAGGATTTCGCACTAGTTAACAAAATTTTTCATTTTGACTAGTTCGTATTCTTCAATTTGGTAGTGTTTTTCAAACAAAACTACAATTTCAAATCTATTTTTGAAAACCCCTACCATCCATGGGAGGTTGGATGGGAGATCATGTTCATGAATGCTTTATAATGAAAATCATTTAAAACTTGAACCTTGATTGGGAGGTATAGTATTATGATGTATACACTTGATTTTATTGTTATGTCAATTGGTATCATTGAACTCTTTCAATTGGTATCATTTTGATCTTCTTGTATACTCATATATGTTTTGTATGTATGTATGCTTTCAATTCCAAGAATATCAATTTCAATTGGTATCTATTTTCCATACATATATATGTTTGTGTTTATGCTAGTGCTTGAGTTTCAATTTTGTTTAAATTGATTACTTTTAAATTGGTATCAAGACTATGCATCATTTTAGTTTGTAATTCATAAAGGGGGAGAAAATTTGATTTTGTATTTCAATTGGTATTTGTACTCCCACACTTTATAATTAAAAGTTGTTATTTTAACATATGATATCAACATCAAATTTGTTTATATGTTTTTAAAATGAACAATTCTTACAATTGGTATCAGTGTTTCTATGTAAAATCTTTTCAATTGGTAAAACATTTACAATTGGTATCAAATTTGTGTTTAGACATTCAAAAATTATTATGTTTAATTTCAATTGATATCAAGATGTCTTGTGTTTTAAATTGGTATCTAAAAATATTTGTTTAAAGTAAAATACAAAAATTTTGGATTTAAATTTCTTATATGCAAGGAGAGCTTAACATCTCTCCCACATATAGATTCATGTTGAGTGTATTGTGTATTGAAGAGCTTAACATCTCTTCTTTATGTGGTACACGTGTGTAGGGGGAGCTTCACATCTCCTCTTATTCATTACATAATGTGTGTTATGTGAATTAGGGCTTAACATCCCTCCTTCATGTAATGCATATGTGTAGGGAAGCTAACTTAGCGTCTTCCTCTTCATGAATGTATATAGCATATAACATTTATTGATCTTTGTTTATTTTCATTTGGTATCAAGATGCTTCATTGACATATTTTTAATTGATATCATGTTTGTAGTCACCCCTTATTGACTTTGTTTTTGTTTTAGACAAAAAGGGGGAGACCATTGTTTGTATTGTTTTGATTGACACAAAAAAAGGGGGAGAAAGATTTTTACCCCTCATTATATTGTTTTGATTGTTTGCCCCTTTGTTGATGATTGACAAAAAAGGGGAGAATTATTTGAGAGTTTAACATGCATATATAAAAAAAACTCACAAATCAAAATGCATGATTGGTACATATTTTATATATATGCATAGTTATGTTTTTGCATATATCAAGTTTTATTGGTAGTTTTATTTGGTACTAGAGCTTCTAGTATTGTTATTAATGTGTTATTAATTTAATTGGTATCTAGAGCTTCTAGAATATGTTTTATGCATGTTGATGCATGCATGTTTATGTACATTCATTGCATATCTTTTATCTATTTGCTTATGCATGAGTTAAGGGGGAGCTTCTTTGAAGCTTAACTTTAATCCATGCATATATAACTCCATGAGTTTTGTCATCATCAAAAAGGGGGAGATTGTTGGCCCATAGGCCTTCCACCCTAGTTTTGATGATGATTAACTCATGTAGTTATGTTTACTAATAATCTTGTGTTGTTTAAGTTTCAGATCATTAACCAAGATATTAGTTGGTGATTAGCTTCAACAAGGTGTTTGGAAGCTTTCACAAGTGATTCCAGGGCTTAAGCTTCAAGATCACACATTGCCTAGCCCATGGATGGAGTTTTGGAGCAAGTCTACTTGAAGATGGAGGTCATCAAGAAGACTTAGGTATCCTAGTTAGTTTAGTGTGTTTTAGATCCATTTGTAAAGCTTAGTATAGTTGATATGCTCAAGTGCACATACACACACATTTCATGATTTGGATTTTGGTTTTCATGAATAGTAGATCAAAACAAGTTTACTTTATTCCTATGTATATTAGATATGTTCTAAATATACATTCATGCTTTAATCTTGCTAGACAAACTTATTTTGATATCCCTATTCATGTGTTGAAAAATCAAGTTTGGAAAAATACAAGTTTTGGTTTTTGATAAAATTGGCAAGACACAAAAATGAATTGATATGATTGATATATGTCTTGAAATTTTTATCACTTGTTTGAGATTCAGTATAAAATGATAAAACAAGTTTTGTGGATTTTTAGAAGTGTTAAAAGATTTTTAGAAAATATTTTACACTGTTTTTCTGACCCAGATTTCAGTTCCAGACTTCCACTAGTCGACTAATTAACCTGACTAGTCGACTTGGGTGAAGTCGGTCGACCGGGCCGGTCGACCGACGTGCACAAATCTGTGCACGTTTGGAGTCACTGGGACGGTCGACCGGTACGGTCGACCGGACTGAGAGCAGAGCTCTCTGTTTGTTTGGGTCGACCGGGCCGGTCGACCGTGGTTGCCCAACGGTCATATTTTTGACCGTTGGCGGTCGACCGGGCGGTCGACCGTTGCCTGTCAGAGCTGCCAGCTCAGCTCTAACGGCTAGTTTCTGTTTTGGCCTATATAAACCCCAACTCTTTGGGATTTTGGCCAAGTTTTTTAAGGAGAAAAATTTCTGGTTTCTAGAGTGTTTAAAACAAGTTTTCAAAAGTGTTTGGGGCTTTAATCTTTCAATCTTTATTGATTTAGGTTTTTGAAAAAATCAAAGAAAAGAATATTTTGGGAGATTTGTCTTGGTTTTTATTCTATATCTTTTGCAAGGATTTTCCCAAGTGTTTTTCTTTGTTGCTTGTTTTCCAAACACCTAGTTTTCCACACTTGAGCTATCATACTATCCTAATCTATTAGGATCTTTGTTTTGTGGAAAAGAGAGAAAAAGAGAAGTGTTTGAGATTAAGCCTCTAAGTTGTAAACCCTCCTTACTTTTGTTGTATCCCTCTTTGGTAGAGGTTGATCAGAGTGGTATTGAGTTTGGATCCCTCTTCGGTAGAGGTGATTGTGTTGAGTTGTATTGGCTACGGGCCTTATCCCTCTTAGGTAGAGGTGGAGATTGGTGTTTGCTCCCTCTTGGTGAGGTGGAGTTGGTTGTTGGTTTGTATCTCTCTAGAGTGAGGTGGATTGGTTGTTGTATTGGCTACGGGCCTAACCCCTCGGTTGTGAGGTGGTTGTTTGAGAGAGGAGTTTGGTACTCCTAGAGTTGTAACAAATCCTCTTCGGTAGAGGTTCCCTCGGTGGGAGATAGTGGATTGGAAATCCTACACGGTGGTGTAGGCGGGGATGTAGAGCAAGGTGCTCGAACCTCGAAACATATCTTGGACTTTGCGTTTGATCCACTTGTCTCTAAACTCTCTCTCTTATAATTGTGCAAAGCATCATTCATATCATCATACCTTATTTGCTTGTGTTGAGCATTATTCATATTGCTATATCTTGTATATGCTTGGTTGTTTGTGTGTGCCTCACTTGTACCTAATCAACAAGAGCTTCACATAGCACCTCAACCCATTCAAGGGGAATCAGAGGAGTTAGTCCAGAGCCCTTCACGGGGAATTCGGCTACACTTGTTGATTGTACTAAGTGTGTTACAAGATTTGCATTAGCTTCCGCATTTAGTGCACTTAGTACTTGCATTTAGTTCTAGATTAGCACTTACACCTATTCACCCCCCCTCTAGGTGTTTTTTCAAAGGGATATGAATCTTCAAATGAGTCTGTTATGCCATGCCATGTTGGTCGGAGTCAAGATCCACGCTTAACACGAGTAATGGGCCTCGGCGTACTCAATGCCTATTGTACCGACCCAAAAAAGCCTTTAAATTCTCCTAGACCACTCAAAAAGCTATGCGACAAGGTAGGAAGATATGGTTTGATACGCGAAACCATGAGAGAAGGAAAAAAAAAAAGAAAAACGAAAAACTAGAGTTCAACTAGTGTAAAAACAACCTAGAGTAAAATTTAAAATACTATTAAAAAATTATATACATGTACAAAGACTAAAAAAGTCAAAATCAACTTTAAGCCATTCCTATCGCCTTTTCTTATGGATGCAATAAAAACTCCTTAAGTAAGACATGCTGCCACCAATTTGTTTTTTGTTGGAGTACACTTCAGTTGGTGCAAGTTCTACAAAATCTATGCTTCAATAATTAACATAAAAGAAGAGATATACCATGCCCATAAGCACATAAAAACTTACAAGAAAAGAAGTAATTGACAAGTCAAATATGCAAAGAAACATCAACAATCGTGGGGTTGGCCTGGGGTGGGCTTCAGAGGCTTTTGAAAGTTTCTTCAGCGGAGCAGGAGGGTTGAGCAATGAAGGCATTGGAGAAGTGTTGTGGAGTGATAGTGTTATTTTTGTTCTTTTTTTTCTTATTTTTCTCCATTCATCTAATAACCTTTTTGTTGTCCTTTTTAATCCAATTCAAGATCAATATCAACAAGTCCAATCAGCCAGTTCGGTGAGAATCAAGTGGAGGCTTTCCGTTCAATTGAATGTTACTTAATTACATAACCATCTTTAAAATCCTTACTTAGACACCTATCAGACTGATATTTAGTCAGTCTCGTATTAGTAATTAATCAGAAAAATAAATAATTCAATGATAATTTATCTAGGAATAAAATTTATTAAAATAAATATTCCACCATGAATAATTTATTCAGCATAATCCCTGTAACAAAAATATTATTTCAAATAGACAGAGAATATATTGTAAGTCAAAATTCCACAATCAATATTTATAATAGACAAATATTTATTAATAATAGTTTGTGCAAAACAGAATAGTAGTATAAACAGGCAGAGTAAAATAATAAGAAACAGATTTTGCAGTGAAGTACGCGTAAAGTGAATCTTCTTAAGACAATTACGTCCCCCGCTATGATGCATACGGGATAATGGACGTTAGTCTCCCAAGATACAACTTCCTTCACGCGTTCTTGTTGACACTTAAAAAAACAAGATTCTTATTGGTCCGAACAATGTCTAAACTTATTGACATTTACAAAAGACAAGTGACAGACGAGCTGAAGACCAGTTCTCACCCATCTCCGAGGGACAAGGAAGCAACTTGGACTCCACTGATCCAGCAAGCAGACAGTGAACCCGGATTGTTTCTAAACAGACCTCAGCAGGTCTAAGGTGCTAGCACTTAGCATCGCATGAGCCCAAAGGGATAGCCTCGGTTGAGAGGCTAGTATCACCCGACTTCGCCTTGAAGCCATCCAAAGCCTCGCCAGGAAGCTAACTTATAACTTCGCCACAGAGGACTTCTAGCTCCGCCGAAGGGTTTCTTTCAGACTTCGCCAGAAACCGTCTCCAGCTCCGCTGCGAGCTCAAAGCGGGCAGCGCCGCTATGGGTCTGCCATGGTCAACCTTTGACCAATCAAATCTCCAGATGAGATCAGATCTAATCAGATCAAATCCAATTAAGATCAAATTGAAGATCAAATTCGGCAGTTGATTGCCACATCTCTTGACTCTCTTAAAAACGAGTAAGAGGATCAGGAGAGATCTTTCAACAATATGGAAAGGATCAAAACAGATCAAGAGGATCAACCGACCTGCCATTTCTAGCTTCGCAGAAGCTGATCCTAGCCTCGCAGCAAGGCTACTTTCCAGATTCAAACAGATCCGATTCAATCTGTTTCCATATCTTCAAGGGACGGTTATACCCTTGCTCTCCCTATAAATAGCCCATCAGGGGTACAAGGAGAAAAGATCGAAAGGATCTCGAAGGAGCCCCAGAAATAGAGCCTTTCTGAGACGACACGCACAAGAGGCTCCACAAGCAGAGGCTTCTTCACGACGCACCGTGCGCTCTTGAATTCAGAGACTTAATAGAGAATTGCTTCTCTATTCAGGGTATTGATACCCTAATACCTTCTTCTCAAGGAATCTCCGGAACCAGGCGAGAAGGAATTCCTAATTGAAGGCGGCTTTGAGAAGTAGCAAGAGGGTTCTATCAACCTTCTATTCTCTGATTCCCGGAACCAGGCGAGAAGGGAATCTCATCGCTCGCATCGTCAAAGGGACAAAGTGGTCGCACGCTGACCAGACTCCTATCGGCACACTTCTCCAGAATCTCTGAGGAGATCTACTTATAATCTTTTTAAGAATACTTGTAATTTAGCTCCTTAAACTCTTTTTATTGTAAGTTTTCCCCTTTGCAAATCAATGGAAAACAAGATGGTGACTCCACTGGGGAAGAAATTCTCCACTGCCGAGAATCAAGTATCGCAATGCGACGAACATACCTTCGGGTCTAACTCTGAATTCAGAAAAACCGGTGCAGCCAGAGCCTCTCTGGCTAAATCTTCAAGGAAAGTCTCTGTGGAGACAGAAAAGGTTCTCTGCGAACCTACTGCGGTTCTCTGGCGCAACAAGGAAGCACGTCCGCAGTCCAAGTCCAACACTTTTGAGAACCTGGTCGTTCAATTCGACCAAGGAAGATTTGAAGAAGTCCTCTCTGGGGGTGGTCTAATGCTTCGAGCACGGAAGCATAGGACGGTCTCCACGGCTAAGGTTTCAGAACAGAAACCAGAAGCAGAATTCTGCCAACACCCTTCAGCCTCGCGTGTGGCTAATCAGGTTCCTTGCGAACCTAAGTATCCTCTGCCAAAGCGGATGTGGAGGCCTAAACAGAAGTCTCTGGCTGAAGCTTCAGGCATAGCTACGCCAAAACCGCGCCTTTCTCGCAAGGAAAAAGGCAAGAGGCCTTTCTGCTCCAGCAATGTTGCCGACCATGAAGTCACGACGGCAATCATACCGTCGCCCGATTCAAGAGCAGCAACGCCTTGTGCCAGCCTCGTTCATATGAGCGAAGCTACTGTACCTCAGCGTACTCACCGGGTCCATGACCGCGAAGCAAGAGCCAAAGTATTATCTAAGGCTAATCCCCTTCGCAGCAGCATAGCGGGTAAAGCACCACAGCGTGCTCCGCTCTCCAGTTCGTCAAGCACTAAGCTCGCGCCTGGTGGCGAAGCTAGAACTGAAGCACTATTCAGTGCTAATCCCTTCTGCGGGGATAAAAGGAGCAGAACATTATCCTATGTACGATCCAAAAGAGCCTCTGCGCTCGATTGTTTAGGCCATACTTGGCCTGATTTGCGGGAATTGTTGACAAACAAACAAACCTCGCCATCCTATTGTCAACAAGTGGGATGTCAGTTGGTGACAGTCCACTCAGTCCATTGCCGGCTAGGAACAAGCCTCGCCACTTCTCCAGGCCGACGATCAGTTTTTGATCAGCTGTCGGTACAAGCCCCGATGAAGCATCACAAAAGGAGCGTCTCGCGAGATCCACCCTCTGCATCCGTCAACATGACCAGAAGAGGACGAGAGTTACGCAGGGGAAGACAAGCTTCTGACAACCCCTACAGCTCCCCAGATCCAGATTACAGCCCAGGCTTAGGCGAAGTCTTGACGCATGAAGAAGGTGTTTTCCGAAACACCAGATCTAGGGTGGCGATACCCTACAGTTATGAACAGCCTTCCTCCTCAACGGCCCTAGCCTCGCCAGAGCCCAGGAGATCACTCCAACCATCGGATGAAGAAGATGAAGACAGTGGGTACGCCTCTTCGGCGATAGTTAGCTCAGTGCGAACAGACAGAGCATCAGTCAACATGGCTGATAATGTTAACGACGACCTCTGTCGGCGTTTGGAAGCTCAGGAACAAACTTCCAAAACCCAGCAAGAAGCTCTGGACAACATTCAACAGATGCTTGCTCAACTCCTCAGTAATCGGAATGACCATGATGCCGGGAGCAATCACGATGAGGAGGAACATTTCAGCAATGAGCAGCCAAAGACGGAGAAATCTAAAGAGGGTTCTTCCTTAGACGTCGAAGTCCTTAAAGGCCTCCAAGCTCAAATCGTATTCCTAACTCAGAGGGATGAATTAAAGAAAGTAGGGGCAGTCCGTCCTTTCCCATTGGAGTGGGATTCGGTGCCATATCCACCGAAGTTCAAACCACCAACGTTGCATACGTATGATGGTAAGAGTTCACCAAATCAGCACATCTACTACTTCCGGTCTCAGACTGGTAATGTTATAAGCAACGACGCCATCATGGCTAGGCTGTTCATTGGCACCTTAAAGGGGTGGCATTTGACTGGTTCTGAAGTCTCCCTCCGGGCTCTATCAATTCCTGGATCGACCTGGAAACTCGGTTCCTCTCTTGTTTCTATGAGGACGATACCGAAGTGACCATGGACAAGCTCCTCTCCACCATACAGAAGAAGGGCGAATCTGTCCGTGACTACATTGAACGGTTCAGAAACCTATCCTTGATGTGCCCAGCAGGGATGCCACTACCCATGCTCTTACAGACATGTAGGCACAACTTCCTGGACCAAGTAGAAGTTCGCATGGGGGCTGTCAAGGCCCACACTTGGAAAGAATTGGTCGAACAAGCTGAGATAGCCGAAAAGTCGGCTAAAAAGTTCGAACCATCCACCCCTAGAGGCAAATGGGGTATGAACAGTAAAGGACATAGCGACCTACCGCAGTCTTCTCAAGCCAAAGGGAAAGAGACTATGTCTGTGGAATTGTCTGGGGACGTGCAGTCGAAGGCCAAGAAGAGCGGCTTCAACAATCAGGAGCCTAAGTTCCCTCCAAAACAGTACTCCTTCAAGGACGATCAGGTGGTCACGATATTCCATCTGCTCCACAAAGGGAATAAGATGAAGCTACCAGATGCTCGGCGTCTCAATGAGATAGGACGCACAAACGATCCCAAATACTGTCTCTATCACAGGATGATTCACCATTCTACCGACAAGTGCTATGTCCTCAAAGATAGAATTCAAGCCTTGGTCGACGCCGGGTTCTGACATTGAAGACAGAGCAGAAGAAAGTCACTGCCAATATGGTGACCCTCGAGTTCGACAAAACCCCAAAGGTCACAGTTCCTGACGGGACTTATCCAGTCCCTGCACCGCGGTTGGAAGTCAAGCATCCTCCAACTACAACTCAAAACAATAAGGGTCTTGTTCCCTTAACATTGGAGACAGGGAAAGTCATGTGGATACACCCAGACCTTGTTCAAGACGTACAGTGGGATTCAAAGAAGCCCAAGTCAAAGGGCAAATCTTGCAATGTCATCTCCATCCTGCCAGACGACGGCAATCTTACGTCAGCTTCCCTCAGTGATTCAGAAGGAGAAAAGCATGCTTGCACAACGCAGGCCGACCTACCTCAACAGAAGGGCACCCGATCTGGCAAATCATACTTAAGGCAGTATGAGAAGTCTACTGATGAGATACAACAGCAAACGACGTCAGTACAAATACCAGCATCCGCTCCAGTTCCAACCAAGGGAAAAGAAAAGCCTAAGGAGGTACGATTCGACCAGGTGTTGAAGAAACCATCAGGCCAAGGGTTGGATACGCCCTTTCGTTTTGACATATTGGCCCAGCTGGCTAATATCCAGCTCGTATCACAATACACGAGCTCCTTCGTCTCTCAAAAGAGACAAGAGAAGCACTCAGGGATGCGCTAGCTAATTCAGAATCCTTTCTGACATGCATGCCAGACGTCCCTAACGATGACGTTCAGTCTCCTTACCCAGAATGTCATCACACACAATCAAAGGTGCCCGCCATTACATTCACGGCGGAAGATATGCTTCTCAAAGACAACAAGCACGATCGACCTCTGTACTACACCGGATATATCGGTTCAACGGGCATTGAAAGAATACAAGTCGATCCGGGGTCCGCACTCAGCATCATCCCCAAAAGGCTTCTCTACTTCCTCGGCATACCGCTGTACAGGTTGTTCGCAACCACCACTACAATATACGGTTTCAATGCCGGGAGCAGTCACCCACTTGGGGAAATTCGACTCCGTTGCAGAATCGGGAGCCTGAAGTCAGAAGTGACATGCTATGTCATTGACGCAGACACGTCATATAACCTGCTGCTAGGACGACCATGGATCTATGCCAACTGGATCGTTCCCTCTACTCTGCATCAATGCTTCAAATATGTTGAAGATGACGCGACAGTACGAACTGTCTTTGCTGAGAAGCAACCATTCAAAGGGGTGGAAAATTACTTCACTGACGCTCTCCTGTATCAAGAGGCCGGTGGAAAACCTAAAGAACCATTGCCGGACGATGATGAAAGTGGCAATGAGGCGGATTCAGAATCCGAAGCAGGCATGCCAGCCATTCTGATTGGTGAACCAATTATAGCATGTCTCAATAATCCCCAATGTAATACTCCTTCAGAGGATGAAGGTGAATGGGTAATTAATGATAATATTTATTTTGATTATCCTGCGAGTGTTGGGTCGGTTAAATCCATTATAGATGGCTCTCTGCATATGCCCTTACATAAGCCGAGTACGGCCAGCACACCTATGGAAGCTATAGAAGGGGCCACGCTAGTGATCCCTCCGTCCAAACAAGGTCAGTTACCGATAATCTTCGGTAGAACCCAACCACGGGGACCCACAGCTGCAGATTCAAGTTCAGATTCAGACACTCCACAATTCTTCCATTACGCGCGGCCGGCGCGCCATATTATGAAGAAAATGGGATACGACTTGAAGCATGGAGAAGGCCTGAATTTTGGAAAAGGAAGGCGCGGTTTGATGCGAAACTTTGTGCCTAAAGGGAAGCCTGCAAATTACTATGATAGTACACGCAGGGGGTTAGGATATGTTACACCCACATCGTCAGCAATGGTTCAAGCCAAAGACGATGAACCAATTCCATCACATTCGGCCTCATCCTCCGAGTGGGACTCAGATGTCAGTATAAGAGGAATGTTCGAAAACCTCACTGTTAATATGACTTCAAGCAGTCAAATGGACCCTGCAGAAGCTGTTGATGAGGAACCATGGGCCCAGCAATTAGATCTCTAATGGGAAAAGCGATTCGAATTGCGCGAACCACCTACTGAAGACAAGGTGATGTAGGTCAACTTGGGTAGTCAAGACTACCCTAAGCCCATCTTTATAAGTGAAAGCGTATCACTTACAAAAAAGAAAGAATTGATAATACTCGTAAAAGAGTATATAGACATCTTCTCATGAAGCTACGAGGACATGCCCGGACTTGATCCGCAAGTAGCCGTGCACCGTCTAAATATTAAGCCCAACGTCAAGCCAGTCAAGTAGCAACAATGTCGATTTCGCCCAAACATTATGGAAGCTATTGAAGCCGAAGTTCACAAGCTCATTGCATGTGGATTCATCCAGGAGGAACAACATCCAGATTGGGTAGCTAACATCGTCCCCGTCCTCAAGAAGAACGGGAAAATACGAATCTGCATCGACTACCGTGATCTCAATACGGCCTGTCCTAAAGACAAATTCCCGCTACCCATCACCGATGTCATGATTGACAACACCTGTGGATTCGAAAGAATGTCTTTTATGGACGGCTTTTCAGGGTACAACCAGATTAAGATGTATCCCGACAACGAGAAGCATACTTCGTTCCAAACACCATTGGGGGTATACTGCTACACTGTAATGCCCTTCGGACTGAAGAACGCCGGAGCAACCTATCAGCGGGCAATGAGTACAATCTTTCGCGATCATCTCCGAAAAACGGTAGAATGCTATGTTGACGACATTGCTGTCAAAAGCCGAATTAAGAATGACCATCTTCGTGACCTGAAGACGATGTTCGACATAATGCGGACTCATCAACTGAAAATGAATCCGACGAAATCCTTCTTGGGAGTGTTAAGTGGCAAGTTCCTTGGGTTTATTGTTACATCAAAAGGGATTCATCTTGACCCGGACAAAGTCAAAGCCATTCAGAGCATGCATCCACCAAGAAATCTCAAAGAGCTTAGAGGCTTGCAAGGCAGACTGACTTATATCAGAAGATTCATCGCAAATCTCTCAGGCCGCTGTCAACCGTTCACCCGACCCGACTCATGAAAAGGGTGCTTCCTTCGTATGGGATCAAGCTTGCCAGGAAGCTTATGAAGACATCAAGAGATACCTCACAAAGCCTCCAGTCTTAGTGGCCCCTACATCAGGGAAACCATTCTTGCTTTATGTAAAAGCTATGGACTATTCTTTCGGTGCCCTCCTCGCTCAAAAGGACGACAATGGTCACGAGCAAGCCATTTATTATCTAAGCAGGACTCTGATAGGGGCGGAATCTCGCTATAATCCTATCGAGAAAGAGTGTTTAGCTCTCGTCTTTGCTGTCCAGAGGACACGACATTATTTGGTCGGCCAAACCATACATGTCATCTCCAGAGTGAACCATTGCGTCTCCTTATGACAAAGCCAAGATCACTGAATTCAAGATTGGCTAAATGGGCACTTCTTTTGTCTCAATATGACATGATATTTACCCCTCAGAAGGCGGTTAAAGGTCAGGCCCTTGCAGAGTTCTTGGCTGTTCATCCAGTTCCGGAACATTCAAAACTTCACGAGGATATTCCAGATGAAGTCTTCGACTCCAATGTAACCTCAGAGGAGGAAGTGTGGCAGATGTTCTTCGATGGAGCATCGCGAATGGGCCCTAAAGGCAAGATTATTGCCAGAGTGGGGGTTGTGTGTATCTCCCCACAGAATCATGTCCTTCCCAGAGCATTTTCTCTGACGGAATCATGCTCCAACAATGTAGCAGAATATAATGCCCTGCTCATTGATCTTCAGCATGCCCATGGAATGGGGGTACGCTACCTTGAAGCCTACGGCGATTCAAAATTGATCATCAATCAGGTTAAAGGTGAATATGAAGTCCGCCACGAAGACTTGGTGCCTTATTATCACACGGCCATCGAATTGGCTAACAGAATTCGAAGGTTTCTACATCGGGCACGTGTCTCGATCTCAGAATACCAAGGCGGACTCTCTTGCTGCATTAGTAACAACACTAGCCTTGCCAGCCGACACCGAGTATCACCTCACAGTGGCAACTCGACATCTTGTATGCTCTAAGCATATGCTAAGAACCCGAGAAGTCTATAATCTCTCCACCGATTTTGAGCCGAGGGATTGGCGCTTTCTTCTCATTGACTATGCTTTGCACGGTCTGCTTCCAGACGATCCTAAAGAAGCGGCATCTATCAGACGAAGGTCTCTCTGTTTCTACTACGATCCAACTCTGAAGACCCTTTACCGTCGTTCATATGACGGTGTCCTCCTCCGTTGCCTTTCTAATTCAGAGGCACAGGAAGTGCTTAAAGAAGCACACAACGGCATTTGCGGAGCTCATCAGCCAGGTCCAAAGCTCAAAGACAGGTTGCATAGGCTTGGATACTATTGGCCAACCATGATAGCCGATGCCATCCAATATGCACGAAGGTGTAAAGCATGTCAAATTCATGCAGACGTCATACACCAGCCTTCGGAGTTGCTCCACCCGACTGTTGCTTCATGGCCATTTGAAGCATGGGGAATAGATGTCGTAGGGCCAATCAGCCCCTCTTCGACAAGAGGTCACCGGTTTATCCTGGCAATAATCGATTACTTTTCAAAGTGGGCAGAAGCTATACCATTGGCTGAAGTCAAAACCTCTAATGTGGTTAATTTCATCAAACATCATGTCATCCATCGATTTGGTGTCCCTAGGCGGATCATCCACGACAACGGTCCCCAATTCATAAGCCATGTATTCTATCGGTTCTGTGATAAATACCGAATTCAGAATGTGGCTTCAATGCCTATAATCCCGCCGCTAATGGCTTGGCGGAAGCATTCAACAAAACGATCATCAAGCTACTCAAGAAGTTCGTCTCCTCGAATAAGCGAGATTGGGATGAAAAGCTTGGTGAATGTCTTTGGGCCTACCGAACCACGGTTCGGACACCGACAGGCAATACGCCTTTTTCCCTGGTATATGGGTGCGAAGCAGTCATCCCATTGGAAATCAAGACGCCATCATTGCGACTCGCTCTGACCACTAAGATCACATCAGAGGACAATGATCGGTTGCGCCTCCAAGAGCTCGAAGCCCTAGATGAGAAGCGACTACAAGCTCAGCAACACATCAAGTTGTATCAAGCTCGAATTTCAAAAGCCTTCAATAAGAAGGTCAAACAGAGGGTCTTCCAAAAAGGAGACCTGGTTTTAGCCGTCAGACGACCGATGATTATGACGCATAAGACCAAAGGCAAATTTCAGCCTAAATGGGAAGGACCGTTTGTGATAAAACAGTCTATTCGAACGGAGCATACCGCCTTATGACTTCAGATGGTGACCTACTCATGATGCCGGTCAATGGCAAGTTCTTGAAGAAGTATTATCCCTGATTAAGGATCCTTCTTATGATCATGTTAACATTACACCTCTGATCAAGACCTTCATATCCAAAGTATATGAAAAAGAGGGCTCTTCTCTTCCTCCAAGCGAGATCACACAACCATAAACCGGTAGGAACTTGGCCATACACTGGTTGTATTAAAGGAGAATCAAGGTTATGCATGCATTAACCAGATGATCCAACATCCTTAACGATTAAGGATAGAGGAAAATGTTGGTTTTTAAGTCCAACATAAGTCCTCGACAACTCATCATGCTGAGGGGAATAGCATGGCTAGCCCGACTCAAACGGTAGTTGGTAAAGGCATATCAAACCCGTTGACAGCTGAGGAGTTGCTAAAAATCTTAAGGGACCTGTTCCCATTTGATTCCATCTCCAAATCACTTACCAATTCTCATCCATAGAATGGTAAGGCCACATATATATTTCGCTGTTACGTTAACATTAAACCTATGACAGCGATTCCCTCGTTTCTTCCTGTGAAAACGAGACCTCCAAAATCACTTACCAATTCTCATCCATAGAATGGTAGGGCCACATATATATTTCGCTGTTACGTTAACATTAAACCTATGACAGCGATTCCCTCGTTTCTCCCTGTGAAAATGAGACCTCCAAAATCACTTACCAATTCTCATTCATAGAATGGTAAGACCACATACACATTTCGCTGTTACGTTAACATTAAACCTATGACAGCGATTCACTCGTTTCTCCCCGTGAAAACGAGACTTTTTCAAAACTCCATTCCAACCTTGAGCTTGGTGGCGTCTCAATCGGTTATGTCATTGCGACCTCTAAACCAGCAGACAGCCAAGTCTCAATCTCGAGCCCTGTTGACATTTACAAAAGACAGGTCTCGATACTTGTTGACATTTACAAAAGACAAGTATCACCAACCTTGAGCTTGGTGGCGTCTCAATCGGTTATGTCATTGCGACCTCTAACCAGCAGACAGTCGACTCTCAATTTTAAGCTTGTTGACATTTACAAAAGACAAGTCTCAACCCCGAGCCCTGTTGACATTTACAAAAGACAGGTCTCGATACTTGTTGACATTTACAAAAGATAAGATCACCAACCTAGAGCTTGGTGGCGTCTCAATCGGTTATGTCATTGCGACCTCTGAACCAGCAGACAGCCAAGTCTCAATTTTGAGCTTGTTAACATTTACAAAAGACCAGTATCACCAACCTTGAGTTTGGTGGCGTCTCAATCGGTTATGTCATTGCGACCTCTGAACCAGCAGACAGCCAAGTCTCAATTTTGAGCTTGTTGACATTTATAAAAGACAAGTCTCAACCTCGAGCCCTGTTGACATTTGCAAAAGACAGGTCTCGATACTTGTTGACATTTACAAAAGACAAGTATCACCAACCTTGAGCTTGGTGGCGTCTCAATCGGTTATGTCATTGCGACCTCTGAACCAGCAGACAGCTAAGTCTCAATTTTGAGTTTGTTGACATTTACAAAAGACAAGTCTCAACCCCGAGCCCTGTTGACATTTACAAAAGACAGGTCTCGATATTTGTTGACACTTACAAAAGATAAGTATCACCAACCTTAAGCTTGGTGACGTCTCAATCGGTTATGTCATTGCGACCTCTGAACCAGCATACAGCCAAGTCTCAATTTTGACCTTGTTGACATTTACAAAAGACAAGTCTCAACCCCGAGCCCTGTTGACATCTACAAAAGACAGGTCTCGATACTTGTTGACATTTATAAAAGACGAGTATCACCAACCTTGAGCTTGGTGGCGTCTCAATCGGTTATGTCATTGCGACCTCTGAACCAGCAGACAGCCAAGTCTCAACCCCGAGCCCTGTTGACATTTACAAAAGACAGGTCTCGATACTTGTTGACATTTACAAAAGACAAGTATCACCAACCTTGAAGCTTGGTGGCTCCTCAACCAGTTACGTCATCGCGACCTCTGAACTGACAGACTGCCAAGTCTCAGTATTCAATCCAACAAAGACTATGTTCTCAAACGGCTGCAATACAATTTGGAACCGACAATTCAGAAAGTGGAACAATTTGGAGATTCGACAGGGAGTCAAAACAAAAATTATTATTTTCATTGATTCCAAAAGGATGGGATACATGGAGGCACATATATTACGACCTACGGGCGTACATTATAAGATCTGATCCGCTCTTCAAGGGAAGCCAGCCTCGTCCTCCTATCATTAGCAGCTCGGGCAAGTACCTGCGACCTCAGCTCAGCCTCATTAAAGTTCGTCGCCTGGGCCAAACGAGCTTCGACCTCAACCAAGGTTGCCCTCTGAGCTAACTCCTGCGCGAGAGTTCGTCACTCTGAGCCTTAAGCTGCTCAAGTCACGCAGTCTCTTCAAGACGCACTGGTTCAGCCCTGGATAAGAGGAGATTTGCCTTCCTGATCATCTCCTTGGCTTTCCCAATTTTGTCTTCGGCGTCAAGAAGAGCACTGGTGGAGGCATCAATGGCATTCCTAACCTTTGCTCGCCTTGTTTCCAATGATTTCAAGTCAGAAAAAATAGCCTTAGCAACTTCCTGAGCAGCAAGACGGGCTTCATGCATTTGAGCGACAAGATGCGCGAGCTGCTCATTAACCGAAGACTCCAGGTCTGAGCGGCTAAGACGGCGCCATTCCTCTACGTCCCTCTCAAATTGATCTACCAGGAGTTCCAAGGCAGTGGCCTGGTGATACCCCTCAAAGTCCCGAATACTTGCAATACTGCGGGAGAGGACCACCTTTAAAGTTGAGAACGACATAGTCGAACCTTTCAAGACCAGATCGATGGATCGCCCTAAGCCTTTATAAAAGCTATCGACTATGTCACCTATAAAATCATTTTCAACCTCGGCCACTTCTGGTAGACGGACAGCCTCAGAAAAATCCACCATCCTGGTTGACACCACTGTGGAAGGAACGGCAGGAACACTGGCTGCAGCAGCATGACAGGTCATCGGTGATCTCGGCGGAATCTTCAATGAAACCAGTACACTAGCCACCGCTGAGGTAGGACTAGTGACCATCTCCTGAACAGCAGGCTCAACCACCAGGGTTGGGGAAGTAGGGTTTGTAATCACTCTCAGCTCCGCAGCTAGCACAACTGATGGCGCCTCACTCGTTGATATAGTTGGGAGTGAGGACACCTCCGGAACTACCACCCCTTCAACCTCTGTTCCTTCAGCTAGCTCAGGCCGATAAGGGCGCAGATCACCATACAGCGCATCCAACGCAGCAGCATCCGCCGCGGTCGAAGTGCTCATGTCACCCCTCGACCCCTCGGGAAGATCCTCTGGTTCCCTTGAAGTTGATGCACCCTGAGGCGGAACACCTGCAACAAAATTGTGTTTACGCAAGACACAATAAATAGTAAAAGCCAAAAGGTCGGAACAATACCAAAGGATGATGTCGCCTCAAACATCTGGGCAGCCGCATCAGTCTCCACGGGCCCCATTGGAAAGTCCTTTGCGGAGTCAACACGAATGGCCGGCCCGCTTTCGCTTGCCGAATCTTCCGTGGACCACCCAAAAGAGCTTGACGCTATAGGGCTTCCTTTGAAAGTCCCAACGCCCGAAGGACCAACATCAGCTGCATCACTTCCGGATTCCTCCGGGACGGCAAAATAGCCGGCCTCATCACCCTCGTGGTCAGCGAACAGAGGATCATAATGTTCCCCTTGTTCTCCGACGGCCTCAGCTCTCGGGCTCGTCACCGCCTCAGGTCCTACATCACGAAGCAGATAATAAGCGGTCCGGAACACATAGAAGATATATTACAAAGATGAAGCTGATCTTACCTAAGTCCGGAGCAACTTCACCAGTAGTCGGTCCAGCAACCGACGGTTCAACTACTAATGGGACAAGAGGAGGAAACGCTGTAGAGGATTCACCCTCTACAACAACCGTAGGAGCTTGGCGACGGGGTTTCTTCACCAACTGCTTCCTACGAGACCCACCTGTCCGTTTGCGCTTAAGAGGAACGTCGGGATCCTCCTCCTCTACTTCTTCTACATGTCTTGGGGGAACTGTCCCCATCACGCCAGAACCGGCTGCAGGAGTCCCGGCACCTGTCTCCGCTTCAAAGCAAGGACTTTCTGCATCCGAGGCTTCGCTGTCATCCACAGCAACGAATTCCTCCATGCCTGGGACGCGAACCCTCTTACCTTCCCTTTTCTCAGAGACCTTTCGCTTCAGCCGCTAAGAAATTAACTTCACACCAGAGCTGTTAGCCTTGAATCCAAGGGGTGTGGAGTTGGAAGTTACATACCACTGGCAGAAGCACAGGGTCATTAGAAGATTGGGAGTCCTCAACGGCGTACGCAGCCGCGCCCCAGTACAGCCTGTAATGAAGAATCGTCAGGCACGGGCTCCATCAATGAGACTCCCCATGAAAGCCAGATTGAGATTTGGGTTGTCCACGTACAGTTGGTCATATCCAAACTGTCGAGCAAACTGACTTGGAATATAAGGCTCCAAATAGCAGGTGTCCCCGCTTCTATACAATAAATGCGAGGGCCGGATGCTGACCAGCCACTCAAAAACTCCCCGGCTCAGGGACGACTGCCCCTCCCCCGCATCTTTGAACTCTTCCTCATAACCTGCATCCCGAATACGGGGAAAACAGCGGAAGAGACTATAGACGTCATAGCGAAGCACTAATTTACGGGCCTCAGCCATGTAAGTCTTCTGCCATGAGCATCCTTCGAATCGGCGGAGGAGCGCCATTCGAACGCCTTGCGGGGGGTCCTCTCCAGCTTCAATCAAAGAAGGACAATGCAGGGCAAACCACGCCATCAAGTAAGTGTACGGCAGACCTATCCTGGGATTAGGATCGTCGCGAGGCGAAGTGGCCCCCTTTCCACGCTTCGTTGCTGGCGGCCTGCAAAAAGCCTCCGTTAATGCACGAAGGCCTCTCTGGATACAGCACACCATGGCCGGAAGAAGACCCAGAGGACAACCATGAACCAAACGAACAGCGGGCAGCAAAACATTCGGATGAACGACGTCACCCGAAGAAGACGGCACCACGCACCTCTTCAGCCAGACTGTCAAGAAGCCAGCCAGCAGTGCCTTCCGGGACATCGGCCGGCGAGCCTGATGATGGAAACTCCGAAGGACATCACCCTTCTCATAGGGACCATCGTCTTCCTTCACAACTAGATCCCCTTGGAAGTGCTTTTGCATCCGGTCAAAGATGCCTTCATCAGCAACTCCACAGTGGGCCGCTTCAGGAGTGTTCTCCATATCCGGGAACAAGTAATCTCCCCAGCTCTTCAAGCTACAGGAGGTTCCCTTACTGCCCCCATGCATACTGGAGCAAATGTACAAGTGGCACATTAACTCCCTGTAGGTCTCAAACAAAGCGGGCTCCTGCTTCTCTAGAAGCGCCAATTCTGCCTCGCACGGGAAGTATTCTTCATATGGAAGAGACTCAAAAGGCAGAGCAGAGACTTCCCACATCTCATGCAAGGCCATACCCAATTCGCCAACAGGGGTGAAGAAAGTCCCTGAAGCTGGGCAATACAATTCAAAGATGGCGTAGAAGCACGCCACGTTCATCTCAATACCGTAGCAGGTCGCCCTGACGGCCTCATAGAGGTTCAGCCTCTCCAGATCCTCCTCGAAATGAGCGAGGATGTATACAGTTAAATCCCTCCATCATGCCTTCAGAGGATGAATCCAGCCTGGAGTCCTGAAGTCAGTGGCTGG
Source organism: Agave tequilana (assembly GCA_038442645.1). Lineage (NCBI taxonomy): Eukaryota > Viridiplantae > Streptophyta > Magnoliopsida > Asparagales > Asparagaceae > Agave > Agave tequilana. The sequence continues at coordinate 39,798 of JAVJIF010014246.1, forward strand.
GTAGTTCCCATTGACCTTGCAGAATTGGTTACCAAAGGTCAGCGCTACCGCAGGATTTTCTCCCACTGGGATCTCTCGTGACACATTCCCAGGATGTAGACCCATTATGCAACGAGGAGGCCCCGCTCTTGCATAACCAGGAGACTAAAGCATCAATTTTCCTATGTGGACAGAGTCAGTACTCCGGCTCACTTCCCACGACATCTTCCGAGCCTGCGTCACGCATTCGAAGGAAGATAATGAAAAATGTCGCTTGTTGGACGGAAGGTAGAACTTCTCACCATCCAACTGAAAAATCCACTGCCCTTCCCCTGCCAGTAGTTGGTGATCAGGGTCTGGTGCGACATCCCCGAACATGAAGTCGGGCTTCCTGTAAGTTCGACGGTCGATATCTTCAAGGGGAGCCGTAGTCAAAATACTTCTCGTGGTGTATTGATCACCACCATGAATAAGCGTGTCTCGGACAAGAGAACTCCCCTCACTAAACAGAGAAGCCTGCCCTTGAAATTGCAGGCTGATATTGCCGTCCAATCCCCTGGTCATCCCAAATAGACTGTTCAGAGGACCAGGAGTGTAGTGCACTGCAGGAACAAAGAGAAGCTATGATTAGTTCATCAGCCAAGCAGAGGCCCAAACAAAAGCACAATTTCCATTTAAGGCATAGCTTTGCTCTCCGAGTAAAGCTAGCATGGCAATAGCTTCAACAAAGCTTAGCCTCACAGTCAAGTTCGCATTTCGCAGAAAATGTCCAAGTGTTAGCTTCGCTTCGAAAAGCTTAAGCAGAATGCGGCACAGCCCTGAGGACTAACTTCGTCAAAAGGGCATTATGGTCAAAAATTAATCATTAGTCCTTTGCGGCCATGATTGAGAGGACAGACCCATATCCTGTTGTTCAACAGGATGAAGACAGTCTAAGGGATAGCTTCGCCTAGAAGCTTAAAGAAGAACTCTTCAGTTCTTGAATTCCCGTTCGAGAAAATAAGAGAAATGCAGGGAAATGGATTCCCTAAAATAATAGATCATGCTCGATCATTCTGGATTCATCCAAAGATAGCCAAACATCGGCTTTAAAAGAGAAACGGCAGTCTCTAATCAAAATGGGGAGTCCCTTACCGGCAATTGGTCGTTCGATGACCGGAGGAGGAGAAGGACCCTCCGCTGCAGAAGTTGCCACTTCTTTCCCCGCTCGTCTCTTGGGCGCCATTGAAGAGCTGCGGAAGCTTTCAAACTTTTTAAATGGAGAGGAAAGAGGAAGAAGAAGAGTCAAAGGTCTCTAAAAATTTCAAGTAAAGAGATCTGCTCTTTCTCAGCCCGATCAGGCTTTTATAGGCCAATCAGCGCCTGAAACGATGCCTTGTAAATAGTACAGGCTGTCGTTTCAAATTAATTTAAAACGCCGCCTAAAGCGCCTTCCCGAGAAGTGCTACTTCAGCCACTAAGGGTTAACCTCGCCATGAGTCAAAGTGCGGACTTCGCACAAGTTCATCAAGAACTTCGCCAAAAGGGTTGCCTTAGCCCGCTAAAGGCACAGTTCGCCGACATGCCAGTTTCGCGCGAAGCTCATTCAAAAAGGACCCTGTCCTTAACTCCGCACGAAGTTCAGCCCCGTTATAGCCAAATTCTCAATGAAGGCAGGCAAAAATCAAATGAGCAGAAAATGAACTTTCATTAATTTAAGAGGAAAGGTACATTGATACTACATCAAGGTTGTGTTTCATACAACAGATTCAGTTGCTCAACAGGATCATTTGCGCAAAAAGCATACAAGTGGTTTTATCTGCTTTCAAGCCAGACCAACTGGACACGAAAGGCCTTCCTCCTGCACAAGGCCGTAACCAGAACAAATGGTGCCATCAGGATAGATGGTGTCTGTATGACCCGGGAAAGGAGAGAGAGACAAGAATTTGCGGTAAAAATTTTTCTTGAATCAAATGAAAAGGATTACAACAAAAACTGTTCCTTCCGGTTACAAGGGAGGGAGAATATTGAATCTTGAATTCCCCCTTTGTTTAATGCTGGGTTCTTCGTGTGGCGATGGAGAGTGAATCTTGTTCTCCGTTGACCAGATGACCGTCCTTCAGGGATCTCCTCTTCGGCCGGTAGAAAGAGTGACACAGCTCTGTCTACCAAAACTCTAAAAGAGAAGGTAGGCGAAAGCTAGCTCGTACGCAGCGAGCTTGCTGAAGAGTTGATCTGCTTCTTTTCTCTCTGTCTCGCCCTCTTGTTACCGATTGCCAAAGTTCGACCTTGATGCTGATCGTCCAAAAAAAGTGTCCCCTTCTTCCATAGCGACGGGGCTATTTATAGAGGTTTAGGGGGTGATCGTGCCCCCCTAAAAGTGCTCCACGATGAGGGGCCACTTCCCGCTACTTGTGCGGTGACTGGCCCCGTAATCCGGGTGGTTAAAACTGAGGCGCGGGCGTCGAGCCAACGCGTCTTGATGCTGAGACGCGGGCCGACGCGCCTTGATGCTGAGACGCAGGTGATAGTGCCAACGCGCCTTGATGCTGAGACGCGGGCCAACGCGCCTTGATGCTGAGACGCAGGTGATAGTGCCAACGCGCCTTGATGCTGAGACGCGGGCCAACGCGCCTTGATGCTGAGACGCAGGTGATAGTGCCAACGCCCCTTGATGCTGAGACGCGGGCCAACGCGCCTTGACGCTGAGACGCAGGTGATAGTGCCAACGCGCCTTGACGCTGAGACGCAGGTGATAGTCCCTCGCGTCTAGAGCTTGAAACTTTGCTTTTCAATGGCTTGTCCTTTAGTAACTTTTGGACAGCCTACAGAACCCCCTCCAAAGTTTTCGATATTCCGCAGTTAACTGGGACGGATTTCGAAATACTTTAGATTTTAGCCATATTTGCTTTCATGACTGGACTGTTAGTGCTCCAGGTTTGATGTTATCTGGAATTGGTCTTCGTGAGTGTACTGTTTGAACTCTTTGAAGCCACCAGAGTTGATCATGTTGAGTGTCTAGATGCACAGTCTAAACCTCCCCGATTGCTTTTAGTCTGTCACGAGTGTGCTTTAAGCCAGGAGTGGTTGGTCGTCTGCTTGCGTCAGTGTACTGTTGAACTGATTTTGCAGAAGCAGGAGGCCGAACGCAGGTTCTTTTCAAAAAGCCGAGATGGTACTGCTTTAAAGACGCGATTTCTGTAGGGTGCGTCCTTTGGCAATGGAGACGCGCCCGATCTTTTATGAGACAGACGCGACGTTGGCCCGCTGGGTAGGACGCGGACTTTGGGAAAGACGCGACTCAAATAAAGACACGATTTTCTGAGCGCAACGCGACTTTCTGGGTGCATTTATGGTGATGCTGACGGGGCATGTCCATCGGAGAGGCGCGGCCGTCGGGTGCGAATCTGTGCCGTGTCATGATTACGCCGCCAGCTGGCCTGGGGAACCGGCAGGATTTCACCTTTTGGCGCGCGGATTTCCCGGTTCATTAACTGAACCGCGCCACGTGTCAAATGATGACTCGCCGCGGAGCCGTGGCGCATGATCTTCTCTGTTCAAAGATGATTTGGTTCCACGCGTCAAGCGGTGACTCGCTGCAGCGTCTATCGGGCCACACGCCGCGTATCGTTGCGTCTTATCGTGCCACATGCCGCGTATCTTCGCGAATCCTTGTGCCTATAAATAGCCACAGTTAGAGAGATACCTCTTCTTCTCCGAACGCACTTGCTCAAGAAAGAGAGTTCTCTTCTTCCTCTGTTGAACTGTTCATCTCCATTATTGGACTTTTGAACTATTCATCTTCTTTACTGGACTTTTAGATGGCACCCAAGACCAAGCCAACCGCATCTTCTTCACGGGCGACCGCCGCCGAGGCCCAGAGGGGTGCTTCTTCTGCGCAGGATGCTGCTCTCCCAGGTATAATGCCTTTTAGGCGTGGATTTCGCCATTAATGGAAGCCCATAGAACCCTAAGAATTTTTAACACAAGATATAACTCGTGTTTGATTCTCAGACGCGGTCTCAGACGCAGTCTTTGAGTTGATAACCGTGGCGCGGGTTTGGACCCTCGCGCCATTGGGTCCTGCGCTTCAGATTCTTCACTTAGAATATTTCTAATTGTGAAGAGTTCAGACGCGGACTTGGTTTACAGAACGCGGATTTGATCCTTGCGTTCTGTTTCATCAGCTGTTAATTTTGATGAATCTGGCACCCGATTCCAAGCACTTAGACATCTGGGGATGTGAAAGGAAGGGAGTTACTCTCCTTAACTTCTGGCGATTATGGTGATGGAAGGGTTAAGGTGGATAACTCCCTTCTTTTCGCACCCCAGAAGTGACATCAAGGAGAATGTGGTGGAGACGCGGATCCTGCAGGTCTGGACGCGGATTTAATAATTCCTGCGTCCAGTATCTCTTCTGCGTTTGGACGCGGTTTCGCAGGTCTGGACGCGGATTTGATAACTCCTGCGTCCAGTATCTCTTCTGCGTTTGGACGCGGTTTCGCAGGTCTGGACGCGAATTTGATAACTCCTGCGTCCAGTATCTCTTCTGCGTTTGGGTTATGAACACTTAGCATATAAAGTATCTAACTAAGTGTCTTCTCCTTTTGCAGTGCCCCGTCCTCCTGCCTCACTCGCCAAGACGCGCCACTTTGGACATGTGGGTAGTGCTGACCAGGACTTGACCTTTGTGCTACGAAGGACTGCCCCTGTGACTGCTGACAAGTCGCCGGCTCGCAAGGAGAGGCTCTCTAATGTTGACATGAGAACTCTTCGGGTACTTATGACCGATGCGGCATTCACAACGGATGCTCACGTCAAGTTGGAGAAGCCTGCCTTCTTCTTCGGAGATCATATCAAAGATGGCGGCCAGCGTGTGTATGAAGGGACTTATAAATGGCTCCGTCAGATAAAGGGTGGAAGGTTCTTTCTTCCGGACATGGAAAGGATGTTCCCGCTGTCCTACTTCCAGCACATGTCCGTCCCTCGGAAGATGGGATGGGACATTTCTCGATATGTCCCCGAGATTACCCTCGGCGATTTGGGTTCCCATAAAGTGCATCGTCATGATAGCCATGACAGGTCGGTTCTCGGCCTATTCCCTGGGTCGCGCAAGTCTGAGGTTCCGGCGGGAGAGATACCACAACTTGGCACTACCTTCCTCAACGCGTTCATGGAAGCGGAGGGTGATTATCCGGTCGGGTTCCGTGCGCCCGGGTGGGTCCATTCCACGGAGAACTACTGGTGGGGCAGAATGGTAGGTTTCGTCCTCACCGACCTTGGGGATCTGCTAAAGCGCGTGGGACTGTACGTGGCGGTCAGGGCCGTACAGTGGGGTATCCCACCAGGCTCTCATAACTTTTTCGGGATCCTGGAGCGCTACAATTCTCTGACGGGGACATTCTTTACCCCGGTCGGAGAGATGGGCCTTGCAATGCACGAGCTACATGAGGTCTCGGGGCTAGCAACAGGGGATATCCCATATGAGGAATATGTCCCGACCACTGAGGAGCTCCACCACTTGAAGAAAGAGTTTCCTCGGGTGTACGAGACTTACTGGGAAGTGATGTGTCACTTCCACATTTGTGGTCAGATAACCACCTGGCGGTCGCAGGGAGTCAAGCAACTGTCTTGGGCCAGTTACTTATTTAATGGTATCGATAGTAAAGATACTCTGATAACCCGACTGGTTCCCAGTTCCGACAGGGAGATTGAAGACAGGATCGACCAGGCTTCTGAAGGCTTCTACACCACGGTCTCGAACGAGGACGGTTTCGACCCTGACCTGGTTTTTGAAAGCTTCCACCATCAAGCCCGGACCCCTATCTCCGATAGGGCACTGTTGGCAGGCTTCTTGATGCTGTGGCTGAAGCGTTGTGTGGTGCCCACGTTGCCACATGAAGTTATTGTTGCTGACGTAGTGTACCCGGCGGTGCTCCTGGCTCATAGCAACCCTATAGCGCTTCTCCCGGCCATGGTGGCTGGCATTCAGAGCGGGTTGCGGGCGCTAAACAAGAGTTTCTGCGAGGCGCCGAAAACTGCCGACTCCCACGGCAAGCCGTATGTCGACTCAGAGGGGAATCCGACGGTGAAGCGTCCTAACCCTCGGATCGAGCTGCCTTATACGTACCTTCTGGCTTGGTACGTGATGCACTGCCCTTCTTTGATGACGGCGGTGCGTTGGAGGGAGAGTTCCGTCCCTTTTGTACAGCGGTTGGAGGATTCGAGGTGGAGTGACGTTTATATATATTATGTCCGGAAGCGACTTTCAGATCCCGCGAATTACCAGATCAATCGCTGCTTCCCCGAGATCCCTGGTGCATCTTCCGGGGATCTATGTACTGATTCCGCAGGCTCAGATGGCTTCACGAGGTTGTCCGCGGGAGCCTTTTGGTGGTTGATCAATATCCGGCCCGGATATGTGCTTTTCCGGCAAGGGACTTCATGCACCATCGAGCCGTACATGCCAAATCGTTTTGCTCGACAGTTCGGCTACGATCAACTCTACGTCGGGAATCCCAATGCTCAACTCGCCTTCGAAGGGAACTTGTTCGAAGGTGCTCGGGCTTGGTACTACAATGTGGCCGGAGGGACGGGAGCAACTTTCCGTCTACCTATCGAGGGGTCCAAGTGCCGTACGAGCTTCAGCTTCTGCACTTAGTATCTCCAGGTTAACCAGTCACCGGACTTCGCTCCGGGGTCTTCATGTATTGAGAGCATCAATGCAAGTCTCGAGGCAAGGTCAGAGTCTGGTAAGCCCTCGAAACTCACCGAACAGTACCTGAAGGCCCAGAAGGAGGTCGGGAGAAGATCGGGAAGGGAGCCGCGGGCAGTAAGGGCGGAGCCGCGGCCAACAAGGGAGGAGTCGCAAGCAGCAAGGGCGGAGCCACGAGCAACAAAGACTCGTGGGGTGGTGAGCAAGCGTCGTCAACGCTCTGCTTCAACTGCTGAACCTGCTCCCAAGAAGGTTCGGAGAGACTTGACAACCGAAGTCTCCCGCTCTGAAGACATCCCTGCTGTCGTTGAGGTACCGAGGGAAGAAGACATAGCTGAAGAGGATATTCCTTTAGTCCGTCCCCTAGGTCGAGCAGCTGAGACCGTAGGTCTGCGGAGGAAGGGGAGCTCGTTGACAGAGCCACCACCGCTGACGAGGATGAGCAGCTAGAGGTCGACATCATGAGTGGAGGAGATGTCGACATTCCGGGATTTCAGTTCGGCCCGGGTCTTTACTTGCTCATGAAGGGAGAGATGAGGTACAGCAACCTGGGTCGCCTAGTGTCTTCATTACCAGTCCTCGGGCAGTTGACCCCAGTCCTACCACTGGGGTAATTGGTGGCAAGGCTCCGGCTGCAGAAGTCTCGCGCGAGGCGCTATCGTCTTCCTCACTCTCAGGGGAAAGCGAGTTTGAAGACGATGTTGACTACGGTGATGAACCCGCTTTTCCTGATCCGAGAAAGTTCTCCCATATCTCGGAGGAAGAAATATACGGGGGTGAGCCATCAACGGTATCACAGCCGGCGATTGTTCCCGCGGGAGGTACTCTTTTCACCTTTTGACCTAATTTCCCTTTTTAATTTTGAAGAGGAGGCTTTAACATTCTCCCTTTTATGTTGCAGGATTGGCTGAGAATGTCGAGGCTGCACCCTCCTCGCAGATCGAGGAAATGGTACAAGAGTTGACCCAGCCTGAAGGGGTTACGGCTTTGGTTGCCGAGATAACTCCAGAGGGGGCAACTACTGATGCCGGGGAGGCTTCTCCTTTGCCGGAAGAGGAGACAACCCCTAAGGCCGGGGAAGAACCCACTCTGCCGGGTGAAGGGGTTACTATTGAAGCCAGGGAGACTTCCACTCCGCAGGATTTGCCCAAGGATTCGGCGTCTCTGGACCTCCCAGATGGTAAGGAAGTCCTGATATCTTAAATGTTTCGCTTTTCTCCATTGTGGCTAATGTCGCAATAATTTACAGAGGGAACTGAGGGGGCTCAGATGGGGGGTCCGACGGTCGGTACCCTTCCAGAAGGCTACACAGCTCAGGTCTCGGCTGAAGCTTCTGAGGAGGTTGCGCTTGCTACTCCATCATTAGCTGTGGAGGTTCCTGCAGTGATAACACCTCCGGAAGCGCCAGTGACCAGTCTCATTCTTGACGTATCGACGGTCAGCACAACCCTCGTGCAAAAAGAGCCGGCTTGCACCCCTTTCTTCATGGTAGAAAGGGGGTCGGGGAGTACCTCGGGTGATGATACAATGGATTTCCTGACACGCAAGACGGTGCAGCAGTTCCTTGACGCGATACGATCGTGCATGGATTTTATCCTGTCTGGGCGTAGCTCTTTTGACTTTGCCCGGACGTTTCTTGGAAACATGGTCGGGAACATCAAATTAACTGGAGGCTCCTCACTTGCCAATTCGTGTATGCTGTTGGTGGAGCGATTGGGAAGTGACTTGAAAGAGCTGAAGTCTTTGGACAGTACTAGCTCTTCCCAAGAAGCCCAGGTCATCTTGACTAGGCTCCTAGCCAACCAGGAACGAGAGCGACAGGAGGTGGAAGCACAAGTTGCTGAAGAGGTCCGCAATCTCGAGCGTCTCCAAGCTGAATGTCAGAAACTGGCTGATGATTCAATGGAATCCGAGTTCATCCGGCAAAACGCAGAGCTCGCCATTACCAATGCTCGGTCTGCCATTGCTAAGGCGGAAGCCATGATCGCGGATAATGAGAGGACGCTTGCCACCATCCGGAAGAGGCTGGAGGAGCAACTAGCTGCGAAGGCTCGAGCTGAAGAAAGCCAGACCATTCATTCCTCCAGGTTGGAATCTCTGCAAGCACAGCTGGCTGCAAAACCCTTTTTATCTGAAGAGGAGCTGCGGGTCCAAGCCATGATGGAGGCTGAGAAGGCGCGTCAGCACGAGATGCATCGCCTCAGAGAACGTATCCGTTCTTTGCCAGATCAAGACTTTTAGCCTTTTCCCCTTCTTCCCTCCTTTTTTTTTTGTAAAGAAGAGGACACTCTATTAGAGTATTTGTATCCACTTTTACTATCTTCGATATAATAAAAGTTTCTTTTGAAGTTTTTGTTCCATCTTCTTTGTTTAGCTGTGGGTGAATTCAACTCCCTGATCACTGGCTGTGAATACTGAACTTAGGTAAGACTAAGTTCTTTCAATGAGACGCGGTGTCGACTCTAAGTCTTCTTGATGAGACGCGGCATTGATCCATAGAGTGAGACGCGGTCATCATTCCATAGGAACTTAGATTTCACTAAGTCCTTTCTGATGAGACGCAGCGTCAATCACTGAGTGAGACGCGGTCATCATTCCATAGGAACTTAGATTTCACTAAGTCCTTTTGATGAGACGCAGCGTCAATCACTGAGTGAGACGCGGTCATCATTCCATAGGAACTTAGATTTCACTAAGTCCTTTTGATGAGACGCAGCGTCAATCACTGAGTGAGACGCGGTCATCATTCCATAGGAACTTAGATTTCACTAAGTCCTTTTGATGAGACGCAGCGTCAATCACAGGGTGAGACGCGAATTTGTCTTGCTGAGCAAGACGCAGATAGAGCAGACGCAAGGGACGCAGCATTGTTTGCTGAAGGGACGCGACTTCGAGTCACGTGGACGCTCCTTTAAAGCGCGGGTGAATGCCTTTCAATTTGAGAACGGTGACGCGGATTTTTGGACGCGGCTTTCCCATCTGCGTTTAATGCAGCCGGACGCGACTTTGTTGTCTGCGTTTGATGCAGCCTGACTTAAAGATTTTATGAGATCTTTGACCGTCAAGATTGAACGTCAAGTTTTCACTGACGTTTGGGAAACCGGGTCATCCGTTGTTTTCCAAGGCAGTTGTCCACGCGTCAATTTTTCATTGGACTTGGGCGTTTAATGCCCTTTAATGCAAAATCGGCGCTGGTGGTTGGAAACCGGTGTCTGCGACGGTTCCCAAAGCGACGCTCCACGCGTCAGTCCTCCATTGGGCTTTGACAGTCGTGCGCGACGGTTCCGATTGATGCACCATTAATAACAGTTATTAGGGTGTGCCTATAAATAGGGCTAACCCTCTTCCTCTAACAGCGGCTGCTCAGACTGTGCTCTGTTTGAGAACGAGTACTCTAAGGGACTCTGCCTTCTCCCTTCAAGGACCCTATCAGGGGTTTGCCTCCATGGATGAAGGTGCCTCTATGGATGAAGATGACCCAGAGCTTTCATGCTTCTGTTTGGTCTCTTCAAACGGAAGCGTCTCTTTGATCGCCTTTCATGTCCGTATACTGACGCAGAGAGTTAAACTCTTGACAGAGGCTTCTGCCGGTATGCTGTCCCGACCTGCCGTGATGTTTCTAGTCCACCCAAATTTGCATTTCGGCATTATCATCTGGAATTTTCCCATGAAGTCTGAGTTGGTGCATTCCTTCTGGAATTTGCGCCGCCAACTTCCTCTCTGGACGCGAGTGCCGAAATCCTTGGCACTTGGCGCGGGCTTTGCTCGTTAAGCTCGCGTTTTAAGGCCATTGACTTGAACGAATTCCAAATTGGGCTGAAATTTTCAGACCCGAATCTTGCAACTCTTGTTTATTCAACAGGGAGATGGAAATTTTCGGCGTCTGAAGTTTCTCGCGTCTTGTGCTTTTAGACGCGGGCATAAGATGAGGCTGTGTTTGAATCCTGTGTGTCCCACAGTTCTGATTCGCGTCTGTCTCTGTCACCGCGGGGATTTGGTTTGCTGCACGGATCATTCCTGCGTCTGCAGTCTTTGCCAACTCGCTACGCGGATCATTCCCGCGTTTGTAGTCGTTGGCAATAGCCGCGTCTGCCACTTAGTTTTCTTTCACCGAAGTACACTAAGTTGCAAATTTTTAACTCCTCTGTTTATTCCCTGCAGGTAGGCTTGATTGTTCTTTCTCAGGTTCGCTGGGCCCCTGGAAGAATATTTCTGCCGGCGGACTTGCTCGATATTCGTCCACAAGGGAATATATTATGGTCCTCGTCGTCCACAAGGGAATATATTATGTCCCTGACGAGGAATCGACTCTCGCCAAGGTCTCTTCAGATCTCCTACACCAATCATGTCTGATGGCAAGAGATGGTCAGGGTAAATATGATGGCGAGGAGGTTCCGGCGGTTGTGGTGGCGGATAGGATCCTCTTCCTCTCCCACTCCAGAAGTCACATCAAGGACTCGTCATGTCTGCTGGATGGTCTGCTGGGGGAAGAGATGTTCATGAACGAAGGGTTGCAGGACTTTCTGCTGCCACCGGACCTCAAGAACACCATTGCTCTTACCTTAGTCAGCTAGGGCGCTTTCGATGTTTACATCATGCATCGTGGTGTAACCAGCTTCTATTGTAGCCACAAAACATCGCGCACTTGGAATCAGACGCGGCTTATAAGGAGTGAGTGCAACCTCTAAGAGAGAGAGGGACTTCTTTGTACTCCTTAATTGTAACACTCAATCTTATTGTATAAGAGAGCGTTTTTACTGTAACACTCCATCTTATTGTATAAGAGAGCATTTTGTATCACTTTCATATGTTTGGAAATAAATAAAAGTGACACTTTTCTTTTGCCTCTTTCATTGTCTTGAACTTTTTGTCTTAGACTCGTAGAAGCAAAGAATCTTTGACTTTGTTAAAATTATGATGGTAACTTTAATAAGTCAAATTTTGTGGAGAAAGATCCTATTTCAGGAACTCTCACAATACTGTCAGAGGTGTAATATTAACTTGACAGAGATGAAATTTTTGATGGACCTGTCACTCTGTAAGGAACGTGACAAGTATAATTGGTACCCCAGGGAGGGTGAACTTTTATCAAGTGTTTGGGATTAACTTGATTGAGCTCAACTGGGGATTTGAGGGAACACTGTTGATGGTGTAGTATTAACCTAACAATGTTTTTAGGTAGACTTGTTATTCTGTTGAAGAGAATAACAAGTGGGACTAGACTCGTGGGGAATCTAGGAAAATTTGTTACCGTCAGAGGTGTGATATTAACTTAACGGGTTGGAAGTGGTCTTGTCAGAAGTGTAATGTTAACTTGACAAGGGTGTGAGTTAGAGGTGTGATATTAACTTAACTCAGAAGTGTCACTGTCATAGGTGTAATGTTTAACTTGACAATGAGGGTAATGCTAGAGGTGTAATGTTGAACTTAGCATTGGTCATCTCGGCTTGGATAAGGAAGTCCGAGGGAAAGTCATGGCCATAGGTGTATTGTTGAACTTAGCAATGACTTGGATGCTAGAGGTGTGGTGTTAACTTAGCATCATCCATTTCAGCTTCGGTGTGGAAGTCTGAAGAAAAGTGACTGTCAGAGGTGTAATATTAAACCTGGCAGAAACTTGATTACTGTTTAGAGGTGTGGTGTTAAACTTTAACAATAATTTATCAGAGGTGTGATGTTAACTTGACAAAGATTGCCTCATGATAAGAGCAATTTTGAGGACCTGTCATTCTATTGGTGAGAATTGACAAGTGAAAATTTGAAGTGCCAGAGGTGTAGTGTTAACTTGGCAAATTTGAAAATTTGGTACTCCGTGTAGAGTTGACAAGCAAAATTTGTACTCGACAAGAAATATTAAAAAGTTTCCATTACCAGAGGTATAGTGTTAACTTAGTAATGGTTGTATTTTGTAGACCTACCATTCTGTGGATGAGAATTGGTAGGGGATTGTGGAGGAAAGAGTGGAGCCAAGTCCACTTTAGGATTTTTAGCAAACCCTCAGCTATCAACGGATTTGAGGTGCCTTTACCAACTACCGTTTGAGTTGGGCTAGCCATGCTATTCCCCTCAGCATGATGAGTTGTCGAAGACTTATGTTGGGCTTAGAAGCCAACATTTTCCTCTATCCTTAGCCGTCGGAGGCGTTGGATATCAATGAAGAAGCTCTTCTTGTTTTGATCAGAGGTGTACTTTTAACTTGATCAGCAGAAGAATACCATCTAAGGATAGTATTTCTTCAGGAACCTGCCATTGATCGGCATCATGAGTGTATCGCCATTTGAAGTTATGAGGCGATATGATCCATTTGAGTAGACTGACTCTACTACAAATGGTCCTTCCCATTTGGGTTGGAATTTTCCTTTTGTCTTGTGCGTCATCACCATGGGTCTTCTGACGGCTAAGACTAGGTCGCCTTTCTTGAAAGTTCGCACTTTAACTTTCTTGTTGAAGGCTTTGGTAATTCGAGCTTGGTAGAGCTCGATTTTCTGTTGGGCCTGCAGACGCTTATCGTCTAAGGCTTCCAATTCTTGGAGTCGCTGTCGATGCTTCTCCTCTGTTGTCATCTCCGCTGTCAAGGCGACACGTAGAGATGGAATTTGAATTTCCAATGGGAGCACGGCCTCACAGCCGTATACCAAAGAAAACGGCGTGGCTTTAGTTGGGGTTCGCACAGTTGTGCGGTAAGCCCATAAGCATTCACCCAACTTGTCGTCCCAGTCTCGTTGACTTTTCGAGACGAACTTTTTGAGAAGCTTGCCAATAGTCTTGTTGAAAGCTTCTGCGAGGCCATTAGCGGCAGGATAGTATGCCGTTGAGGACACACTCTGAATTCTGAACTTGGCACAGAATCTCTGGAAAGCCTGGCTGATGAACTGGGGTCCATTGTCATGGACAATTCGCCGAGGTACGCCGAAACGGTAAATAACGTGGTGTTTCACGAACTTGATCACGTTCGACGACTTGACCTCCTTCAAAGGAATGGCTTCAGCCCATTTGGAGAAGTAATCGGTTATTGCCAAAATGAACCGATGTCCTTTTGATGATGGTGGGCTGATAGGGCCAACCACATCCATCCCCCACATTTCAAATGGCTAGGTAGAGGCCGTAGAGTGGAGGTAGCCTGGGCTTGATGGATGAAATCGCCATGCACTTGGCAGGCGTGACATTTCTTGGCATAAGTGACGGCATCGGCAATCATCTTGGGCCAATAGTAACCCAATCTTTGGAGTCGATGTGCCAGTTTTGGGCCAGGTTGATGGGCTCCACACATACCGTCGTGGGCCTCTTTCAATAACTCTTGTGCTTCGTTTGGTGAGAGGCACCGAAGTAAGATCCCGTCATGCGATCGACGATACAATGTTCGCGTAATCGCATTATAATAGAATTTGGGGGCTTTCCTTCGAATGGCAGCCGCTTCTTTGGCGTCCTCAGGCAGGATGCCATACAAGACGAAATCAATGTAGGGGAACCGCCAGTCTCTAGGTTCTGGACCGGTTGACGCTTCAAGTGCTTCTTCGCGGTGACGACCTCCCGTTGACTCCTGATAATCCTCGAGAGCATTTCTCGGGCAATACAGGTCGTGGCTGTAGACGAATATCTTCTCCATTGCTCCAGCTGGAAGAGCTAAGGAGGCAACCAGGGATGCGAGTGCATCTGCGTGCGCATTTTGCCTGCGCGGTACATGGTCGATGTAGAAGCTTGTAAATCCCTCGGCCATGCGGATAGTTACATTGTAATAGGGTACCAAGTCTTCATGTCTGACTTCGTACTCCCCGCGAACTTGGCTGACAATGAGCTTGGAGTCGCCGTATGCCTCGAGATTTTTAACGCCAATCTCATCGGCGAATTGCATCCCAATCAAAAGAGCGTTGTATTCCGCCACATTATTGGAACAAGGCTCGGTCAGTGAGACAGCTCGGGGAATCACATAATTTTGTGGGGAGACGAGTACCACTCCTACCCCCACTACTACGTGTCCCTTTGGGCTTGTTCTTGATGCACCGTCGAAGAAAAGTTGCCATACTTGACTTTCGAACGATGTCTGAGTCAGGCAGACTTCAGCAACTTCATCTGGGAGATCCTCGTAGAGTTTGACTGCCCTCGGATCTGGGTGTTCAGCTAAGAAGTCTGCCACCGCTTGTCCTTTAATAGCCTTTTTTGGCAGAAAATGCATCTCATATTGTGATAGCAATATGGCCCATTTTGCCAGTCGGCCATTTAGCGATGAAGGTTTAGTCATAAGTAACCTTAGAGGGTTGACTTTTGATATGACATTTATAGTTTGGCCTACCAGATAGTGTCGCATTTTCTGGATAGCGAACACTAGTGCCAAACATTCCTTCTCGATCGGGTTATACCGATGTTCGGCTCCGATCATTGTTCTACTCAGATAGTAGATTGCTTGCTCACGTCCTTGATCGTCATTCTGAGCTAGTAGAGCTCCCAAAGAATGATCCATTGCCCGAACGTACACCAGAAACGGCTTTCCGGATACTGGAGCTGCAAGGACTGGTGGTTGGGTGAGGTATTGCTTGATTTCCTCGAACGCTTGTTGGCAAGCGTCATCCCAAATGAATGAGACACCCTTTTTCATCAATTTGGCGAAGGGCTGGCATCTTCCGGAAAGGTTTGAGATGAACCTGCGGATGTACGCCAATCGTCCTTGTAATCCCCTGAGCTCCTTGAGGCTTCTCGGGGGTTGCATCTCCTGGATAGCGCGGATCTTTTCCGGGTCCAAATGGATTCCTG
The DNA here is from genome assembly GCA_038442645.1 of Agave tequilana. NCBI lineage: Eukaryota > Viridiplantae > Streptophyta > Magnoliopsida > Asparagales > Asparagaceae > Agave > Agave tequilana. The sequence goes on from JAVJIF010014246.1 coordinate 55,219, forward strand.
TGGAAGTTACAACAAATCCTAGGAATTTGCCACTGGCCACCCCCAGGAAGGACTTTGTGGGATTCATCTTTAATTGATGAGCCCGCATGATGTCGAAGACCACCTTCAGGTCCGCTACGTGATCACCTTTAGTGCGGCTTTTTACCGCGATGTCATCAACATAACATTCTACCGTTTTGCGTATTTGCTGATGGAAAATGGCGTTCATGGCCATTTGATATGTTGCCCCTGCATTCTTCAATCCGAAGGGCATGACGGTGTAGCAATATACCCCTAAAGGTGTCCTGAAGGAGGTATGCTTTTCGTCATCAGGATACATTTTAATTTGATTGTATCCTGAGAATCCATCCATGAAGGACATTCGTTCGAATCCACAAGTATTGTCAATCATGACATCTGTGATTGGCAATGGGAATTCGTCTTTGGGGCAAGCCTCGTTTAGATCACGGAAGTCGATGCAGATCCGGATCTTCCCGTTCTTCTTGGCAACTGGGACAATGTTAGCTACCCAGTCGGGATGTTGTTCTTCCCTGATGAAGCCAGAATCAATAAGTTTTCTGACTTCTAATTGAATTGCCTCCATTATTTCTGGACGGAACCGTCGCTGCTGTTGTTTGACAGGTTTTGCATCCGGATTGATGTTGAGGCGGTGCATAGCCACTTGAGGATCAAGTCCAGGCATGTCCTCGTAATTCCAGGCGAAGACGTCTATATACTCTTGTACAAGAGATATTAGATCCTTCTTCTCCGAATGTGACAGGCCGTCGCTTATGAAGATGGGCTTAGGATTGGCCTCATCTCCTAGATTGACTTGAACAACCTTGTCTTCTGTGGGTGGCTCACGCTGTTCAAAGCGGGTATCCCAAAGAGCATTTAAATGTTTGATCCAAGGATCTGTATCAGATTGGATCATTTCTTCATTTCCATCTTCCAGGTGGCTTGTTAAAACCATGTTCACTGAAAGTTCTCTGAAGATGTTGCCGACACTGACATCCGACTCCCACGATGACGTGCCTGAAGAGTAATTATGACCTGATGGCCCTCCAGAATCAGAGGCTGATGGGATCGGAGTCGATACATAGCCCAACCCCCGGCGCGTCCGATGATAATAATCGGGGGCTTTCCCTTTCGGCACAAAGGATCGAAGTAGCGTTCTTCTTCCTTTGCCGAAGTTCAGCCCGGGTCTGTTGGTTAGGTCGTACCCCATGCACTTCATCATTTTGAGCGCTTTTGGTTCATAATGACCGAACTGAGGGGATTCCTCCTCGCCTTCCGATTCTTCGCGGGGCGTTGGTTCAGACGAGATTCGCCCAAAAAGAATTGGCTTTTGGCCTTTCCGTCTTGCTGGAAACCATGAATATAGATTCTTGCGCATTACCATTGTCTTGGTATGTCTCGAAGGACGACTTCACTGGTACATGCAACGATGTCAAAGCATCTACTGCCGACCAGGGATCGTCATCTATATCAGTGCTAGTATCTGACGGTATTGAATCAGAAGCACACACAGGAAAATACGCAAAATCTAAATCTTCATTAATATACCAACCGCCTACATCATCGGTGGTATTATCGACATTGGGCTTATTAGTGCCTGTTACAAGTGGTTCTAACTCCCACAGGCACTCTTCTTTCTCGGGCTCAATGTCAGCCTCATTACCAGAGTCTGGCTCCTCTGGTTGCGGGGTTTCATTTGACTCCTCAGGATCCTGATATAGGAGGGAGTCCGTGAAATAATTTTCGACCCCTTTAAACGGATACCTCTCGGCTATCAACGTTTAAATCTTTCCACTCCCGTCAATGTATTTCAGGACCTGGTGGAGAGTGGATGGAACGATGGAATTGCGGTGAATCCACGGTCGTCCCAGCAATAGATTGTAGGAAGTGTCGGCGTCGATGATGTAGCATGTCACTTCCGACCTGAGGCTTCTAATCTGACACCTGAGCTTGATTTTCCCCATCGGACGGGTCTGGTTGGCATTGAACCCATAGATAGTCGTCTGGGTAGGGCTCAAACGATGGGTAGGAATGCCGAGATGTTGCATGACCCGGCGAGGCATGATGCTCAATGCGGACCCTGGATCTACTTGGATGCGGTTCACCTCAGACGATCCAATATACCCTGTGAAGTACAGGGGTCGATCATGCTTCCCCTTAACCTGCATATCATCTGCCGTGAAGGTGATGCAGGGAGCATTTGGGGAGGTATGGAGGCAATCCTCTACATCTTCCTCCTTCGGCACCTGGGTCATAAAGACCTCAGCATTTGCCAGAGCTTCTTGCAGAGCCTCTCTGGTAGACTTTGATAGTCTAAGAAGTTCATACAAGGTAATGCGTGCCGGAATGTTGACCAACTGAGCCAGGACATCAAAGCGGTAAGGTGCCGTAGATCCTTCCACGATGCCCTTTTGAAGGGCTCGAGAAAATCGAGTCTCCTTCTGCTTCTCCACAGGTGGCTTTGTGGAGGGCCTGACTGGCTCCGCAGTTGTTTGTGGAGGGGCTACTGCCGTCTCGCCGTACTGTTTCAAGTACGCCTGTCCTGAACGGGTTCCCGCCATTGGTTGGTTGGGCTCTGCGGCCAAGACTATCGTTTCCTCCTCTGAGTCGGTCAGTGAAGGGATATCAGTCTCCGCTTCTCGGGAAGAGGCGCATACCACGTTGCAAGATGAGGCTTTTGCCTTGCCTTTGGATTTCCTGTTGGTCACAGTAGTCCATTGTCGTGTATCGACAAGGTCAGGGTGGACCCACATGATTTCCCCTTGAGGTGTAGGGACGGGTACCAAGCCTTTCTCTTGCTGCTGGTGAGGGTCTGTGTTGACTATTCGCAGTTCTCCTCTTGGAATAGGGACCACCCCCGCAGGCGTTGGGGGTTGTCTTCCGAACTGGAGAGCTGACGTCACATTGGCCGTCACCTTCTTCTGCTCTGGTCGGAGCTTTAACACTTCCGCGTCAATCAGAGCTTGAAGGACATCCTTGAAGACGTAGCAGCTTTTGGTAGGGTGTCCTAACATTCTGTGGTATAGACAGTAGTTAGGATTGTCGGTCTTGCCGACTTCCTCTGGGCGTCGAGCTTCAGGGAGCTTCAGTCGGTTGCTCTTGTTGAGTAGTTTAAAGAGCGAATCGACATGTTCCTCTTTGAAGGAATATTGCTTGTTGGCGCGAGGCTGACTTGAAGAGCCACTCGCCCGGCCTGATTGAGGTTTGGCGGGAGATTTGGTCTCCGTTGCCAAATTATCCTTCCGCTTTGTTTGGAGGGATGTGTCTGGCGCACGCCTGGTCGACCTTTCCGGCCTAGGCTTACCTTCCTCCGCTCTGACGCGGGCGACAATCTCCTCAGCCTGTTCACCTTGTTGGACCAATTGCTTCCAGGTGCGGCTTTCAGCAACTCCTATTTGAGCAAGGAGTGAGGTTTGGAGATTGTGGCGGCATGTTTCCACCAGGGTGGCCTAGGTCATACCGCTTGGACACCGGAGTGCCATGTTCCGAAATCTTTCCACGAAAGATTTGACGGACTCCCCTTTCCGCTGTTTGGTAGCCAAAAGGGTGGGCATCGTGACTTCGGAGTCATCTTCGAAGAAGTGTGTTAAGAACAGCTTCTCCAGATCGCCCCAGTTCTTGATAGAACCTTCTGGGAGCTTCATAAACCATTCAAAGGCCAATCCTTTCAGGGTGCCGATGAACAGACGCGCCAGAATAGCATCATTGTCTACTACATTCCCGGTTTGGGATTTGAAGTAGTAGATGTGCTGGTTGGGTGACCCCTTTCCGTCGAATGCTTGGAGGGTTGGAGCCTTGAACTTAGGAGGGTATGGAACTAAGTCCCACTCAGCCGGATAGGGCCGGACCACTCCTACTTCTTGAAGGTCTTTGCGATTGGCAAGGGCCTCGAGGCGTCGCTCCAATTGACTCATCCTCTTAGCATGAGTCTTTTCATGGTCTTGGTCGCCCTTTACTTGCGACGAGGGTTTGGACGAATCCGAAGTAGATTGCTGTCTCTCTTCAGAAGGTTCGGAAGATGAGTTTCCTCCCTTTCTCCCTTTGCCCTTTGGCCTTCTAGGAGGGGATTTCTCCCTTTCTTCGAGTAACTGCTCAAGCATCTGCTTGAGGGAGTCAATAGATTTCTACTGAGACATAATTATGTCCATTTGTGCCTTCTGGACCTGGGCTTGCTGTTCGAAACGTCTAGCCGTCTCCTCAGGAGTGCCTATCATGTAGGCGGCAGCCTCCTTCTCGGCGGAAGAGTTTGAAGCCCGTGATTCGGCTACGGCGGAGTGGAATCGTTCACTTCAACGCCGTGGGCTAAGGCATTATAGTTAACTGGGGGAATGGCCCCCGTCCGTGTGCGAGTGTGTCGATACACCCCTTCCGGTTCAGAGTCAGACTCATCTGAGCTGACTGCTGGTTGTTTTCCCTTGCTCCTGCTTGTCATATTCGCAGTGAGCTCCGGGTACTCAACGTCAGAGAAGGTTCTCCTTCTGTGGGAGCGTCTTCTTTTAGCTGACGGGGGAATCAGGGTCAGCTGTCTGATCAAAGACTGCTGGTTCACGCCTGACTCGCAATGGCATCCAGAGAGTATGGAGATAAGCCGTTGGCAGCAGCATGCCGAAGTGACCTGATTGGCACTTCTTTTCTTTGTCAAGTAATCCCTCAAATCCATGGGAGGGGGATTGAAAGGATTAGCCTCGCAACGTCGAAGACGGGAGGCATCCATGTGCTGTACAGCCTGGATGCGGGCATCAGGGACGCGGTTCTCGCGTTGCGGCTGTGGAACGCGCGTCTGGCGTCTCTGTTGAGATGAGACGCAAGTCTCGCGTGGCTGCCTGGTGCGTCTGGGCAGAGACGCGTGAGAGAGGGTGGGCTGCTGGGCCCCTCGTCTCTGGACGCGTGCTTCCTGTGTTTGACGAGACGCAGAAGCTTCGTCTCGACGCTTGGTAAGTTGGTCTTCAGATGACTCAACTTGAGGAGTCGCGCGTTTGGGGCGCCAAACGCGGATTTCACGTACTGGACGTGGCGCGGGCAAGGCGCGAGATTGTACGCCGCGTCCGGCCCCAGTTGGACAACCAACGGTTCCAACTTGGAGCTGACGCGCACGTCTCCTTTTTCGACGCTCAGCATTCCGGTTGCGCCGTGGGGGAGGAGAGTAACCAACAACGACCTGATGTTGATCATCAGAGAGTTTAACCACGCGGGCCTCCTGAGAGACGCTGACGCGGGTCTTCTGTGCGCCGGAGTTGGTCGCAACAGCAACTGTGCTTGGGATCACGCGGGCCTTCTGGGAGGCGTTGACGCGTGAACTTTGCTGGGCACAGTGGGCAGCAGCAGCAGCGCCCAAGAGAGTTTCTTGTCGGGCTTCGGGGCCATTCCCCGTCGAGACCCTGCGACAGACGCGGGTCTTTGGGCTCTTGGAGCCAGAAGAGAGAAACTCTTCATATTTCACCTGGTCGAACTCGACGACGAGTGATTCGACCATCTTCCCCTTACGGAGGACGTCATCCTACGCCACGATCTGTTCGTCAGTGACGAAAGTAGTCCCCAGCGGAGTCGCCATCTCTTGTATGACCCGGGAAAGGAGAGAGAGACAAGAATTTGCGGTAAAAGTTTTCCTTGAATCAAATGAAAAGGATTACAACAAAAACTGTTCCTTCCGGTTACAAGGGAGGGAGAATATTGAATCTTGAATTCCCCCTTTGTTTAATGCTGGGTTCTTCGTGTGGCGGTGGAGAGTGAATCTTGTTCTCCGTTGACCAGATGACCGTCCTTCAGGGATCTCCTCTTCGGCCGGTAGAAAGAGTGACACAGCTCTGTCTACCAAAACTCTAAAAGAGAAGGTAGGCGAAAGCTAGCTCGTACGCAGCGAGCTTGCTGAAGAGTTGATCTGCTTCTTTTCTCTCTGTCTCGCCCTCTTGTTGCCGATTGCCAAAAGTTCGACCTTGATGCTGATCGTCCAAAAAAAGTGTCCCCTTCTTCCATAGCGACGGGGCTATTTATAGAGGTTTAGGGGGTGATCGTGCCCCCCTAAAAGTGCTCCACGATGAGGGGCCACTTCCCGCTACTTGTGCGGTGACTGGCCCCGTAATCCGGGTGGTTACAACTGAGGCGCGGGCGTCGAGCCAACGCGTCTTGATGCTGAGACGCGGGGCCGACGCGCCTTGATGCTGAGACGCAGGTGATAGTGCCAACGCGCCTTGATGCTGAGACGCGGGCCAACGCGCCTTGATTCTGAGACGCAGGTGATAGTGCCAACGCGCCTTGATGCTGAGACGCGGGCCAACGCGCCTTGATGCTGAGACGCAGGTGATAGTGCCAACGCGCCTTGATGTTGAGACGCGGGCCAACGCCCCTTGACGCTGAGACGCAGGTGATAGTGCCAACGCGCCTTGACGCTAAGACGCAGGTGATAGTCCCTCGCGTCTAGAGCTTGAAACTTTGCTTTTCAATGGCTTGTCCTTTAGTAACTTTTGGACAGCCTACAGTGTCATCTGGACAGATTGTGCCACGAGGACAGGGCCATGATCCTTCACATAATGGCAGATTTTGCCACCAGGAGGCTGGATCATCTTTGATTAAAACCGGCAATGGACTCATCGCCACCAGCAGGTTGGACCTTCTATGATGAAAATGGACAATGGGAAGGTCAGTGATCTCACAGGTGACGTCCACTTTCCCGAAGTGGATCATCTCAGATGAGCGGCTACCAGCCTCATCTCAAAAGGAATCATCTCGGATAAGCGACTGCCAACAGCTTCTGGGACACACATCAGCTGCCCCAGTTTGTTCCTCCTGCTTAAAAGTAAAGCTTCAAATGGGGAAGCATAAGGCAACTTTTCGGTCTCTTTCATCAAGTCATAAAGTTGGCGAACATAGCTCACTGCAATGCAAATCAGAACAGATTAGCAGTTAAACACAGAAGAAGCTGCAAAAATACTAAGTCAGATTCTTTGGGGCGAAGCAATCCGATTTCAGTTAAAGCAGAGGATAAGCCTCGCTTGCACAGCAATGATGGGCTAGCTCAGCAAACGCCAAGTCCTAGCCTCGCCTATATGGCTAAGCCAGACTGATCCTGGGGGACACAGTCTTAGCCCCACCTATATGGCAAGACTGGCTCAACCTTGAAGAAACTAAGTCCCAAGTTCTGCCTGTGTAGCGGACTTAACATGCAGTGATCTTTCTCTGATCAAGTCAAGAGGATAGCTTCACTGGGAAGCTATGCTGAAATCCTTAACATGCAATCAGCCAATTGCAAAATGAAGAACAAGGGAAATCAATCCCTGAAGTAGCTATCAAAGCTAAGTTAAGGGAGAAGAACTCCCTGAAAGATTATTGGTGAAGTCGTTGAACGATCAAGACTTACCGGTCCTTGGCCGGATAATGACCAGAGTGGGCATTCCCACTAGTTCAGAGATCTGAGTATCTCTCTCAAACCAAGAGAAGAGGAGAAGAGCAGATCACTTCTCTTCAAGGGACCTCAAGTGTCCTATTTATAGGCCCCATGGCCTGAGCGCTGCCGCCTCAAGCATGGAAGCACGAGCGCATTCAAGGCATTTATTGCGCCTTGAGAAAAGGGACGGTTTCCCTCAGAACCGTGCAAAGGAAGAAACGTCTCCCTCATAAAGGCACTCATGGCGCCTTGAAGAAAGGGAATATCCTCCCTTGGAAACGCTCGAGGGGAGAATATCTCCCTCGATCAGTGCGAGAGAAGAAGTAATCCTTCTCGTAACCGGCCCACGGCAGTTGGCATTGGGAAAGCAACAGATGTTCCAGAGCGAACCTACCTAGCCGCGAAGCTACCCAAACGCGAATCTACATGATTCTTCGGCAAACTTATCCTAAAGCAGGATTGAAAGCGAAGCTGAACTCAACCATCATGGCGATGTTCATACTCCACACACCACCAATCAAAGCAGTTCAAAGTGTTTCGAAGTCTGAGCTATTGCAGACTTTCGAAAACTTTGAAGGGGTCTTGTTGACACTTAAAAAAGACAAGATTCTTATTGGTCCGAACAATGTCTAAACTTGTTGACATTTACAAAAAGACAAGTGACAGACGAGCTGAAGACCAGTTTTCACCCATCTCCGAGGACAGGGAAGCAACTTGGACTCCACTGATCCAGCAAGTAGACAGTGAACCCAGATTGTTTCTAAACAGACCTCAGCAGGTCTAAGGTGCTAGCACTTAGCATCGCATGAGCCCAAAGGGATAGCCTCGGTTGAGAGGCTAGTATCACCCGACTTCGCCTTGAAGCCATCAAAAGCCTCGCCAGGAAGCTAACTTATAACTTCGCCACAGAGGACTTCTAGCTCCGCCGAAGGGTTTCTTTCGGACTTCGCCAGAAAACCGTCTCCAGCTCCGCTGTGAGCTCAAAGCGGGCAGCGCCATTATTGGTCTGCCATGGTCAACCTTTGACCAATCAAATCTCCAGATGAGATCAGATCTAATCAGATCAAATCCAATTAAGATCAAATCGGAGATCAAATTCGGCAGTTGATTGCCACAATCTCTTGACTCTCTTAAAAACGAGTAAGAGGATCAGGAGAGATCTTTCAACAATATGGAAAGGATCAAAACAGATCAAGAGGATCAACCGACCTGCCATTTCTAGCTTCGCAGAAGCTGATCCTAGCCTCGCAGCAAGGCTACTTTCCAGATTCAAACAGATCCGATTCAATCTATTTTCATATCTTCAAGGGACGGTTATACCCTTGCTCTCCCTATAAATAGCCCATCAGGGGTACAAGGAGAAAAGATCGAAAGGATCTCGAAGGAGCCCCAGAAATAGAGCCTTTCTGAGACGACACGCACAAGAGGACTCCACAAGCAGAGGCTTCTTCACGACGCACCGTGCGCTCTTGAATTCAGAGACTTAATAGAGAATTGCTTCTCTATTCAGGGTACTGATACCCTAATACCTTCTTCTCAAGGAATCTCCGGAACCAGGCGAGAAGGAATTCCTAATTGAAGGCGGCTTTGAGAAGTAGCAAGAGGGTTCTACCAACCTTCTATTCTATGATTCCCGGAACCAGGCGAGAAGGGAATCTCATCGCTCGCATCGTCAAAAGGACAAAGTGGTCGCGCGCTGACCAGACTCCTATCGGCACACTTCTCCAGAATCTCTGAGGAGATCTACTTGTAATCTTTTTAAGAATACTTGTAATTTAGCTCCTCAAACTCTTTTTATTGTAAGTTTTCCCCTTTGCAAATCAATGAAAAACAGTTCTAATCAACACTTTGCAAAATCACGTACAGTCGAATAAAAGTTGACCCGTACATTCCATTTGATCGGAAGTAGGAAAAGGGACACACGGACCAAAAATTAGATTTCAGACACAATTCTGAAATCTGAACAATACTTTAAAAAATTCTCTTTAAAGAACTCATTATTCATTGTAGTTGATTGAGTTTTGGAATTCTTAATTGTGAATTATTGTGAGTGATTCATTGGAGTGAAAATCTGCACTTTATATAGGATTCGGAGGGCACCTTTTGATTGTAAGGGTGCAATCCTTCTAAATAGACATATCTATTTGGTTAAAAGGGCACAATCATTCTGAATAGACACGTTCACTGAACAGACACGTCCATTCATCCGTGACTGGTTGTCTCTGACACATCCCTTCGATCAGAACGGATGGAACTATTCCGATCAGTCACATCTATTCATATACCACTTTTAATGTGAGACTAAAGAGTTTTGACTCTTTTTGGTTAAAATTTAACTATTGTATTAAGCCAACTTCTGACTTGAATATCTCATTCATTCAGAAATGAATTATAACATGTGAATATACCACATTCATCCCCAATGGAAGGAGAACACATTCTAACCGTCTCCCATGCATTTTGACAAATAACCGTCTCCCATGCATTTTGACAAATAGGTTACGCCTAAATTTCAGCTTAAGTCTTCTTAAAAACTCACTTGATTTAATTTCAAGTTTCCAACAATCTCCACAGTGAATGGAGATTCAAAAAATTATAAACACTATGATGACTGACTCTATGGTGAAAGATACATTAGGAAAGTAACTGCATCAGGATAGTGAACTAAATCTTGAACCTTCTGTAGTGAAAACTTAGCGAATTTATTGACCAATCAGTGAACTAGATTTTGAATTGTCAGTTGTTTATATAAGCTAAGTCAACAGACCTTACATAGTAACTTTTCAAAATCAACTTTTAATCTCGGTTGTGTCCATTTAGGCCCTGGATATTCTTGGTTCAGAGAGTGTGTTTAGGGAATCACAACTCCATATAAATTTCCATAGAGCCCACCCCCAGCTCTACACTCACATAAGTGATCCTCCCATTAAGATTAGTCTAATCTACTCCATATGTTTTGATAACAAGCTATAGACATCATTAAAAGAATTAAGCTTATCTTAAATTTAATTAAAGAAAGCACTTTGGTGCACCAAAGGAATGAGTTAGAGTCAAACTCCTAAGTGCTTACTCGCAGAGTCAATCATAACAGGTTTTTCTTCTTGAACTTAGTCCGTGGGATTTCCAGTCACTACGTGAGATTTTCATTAAGCTGATTTGATATGGTTAGGCTTTTAGCCCCATTTCCTTTGATGCACAATTTATATGCTCTCCACTCAAATTTTTAGTGAATGGATCCACTATGATATCTTTTGATGCCACAAAGTCAATAAAGATAACTCCATTCAAGAGCAACTGTCTAATGATATTATGTTTACGATGAATGTGTTTAGATTTACCGTTATAAACAAATTTTGGTAACCTAAATTTCGCTTCTTGATTATCGCAGTGAATGCATATGACAGACACTGATTTAGACCATAAAGGTATATCCTCTAGAAATTATTGAAGCCATTATGCTTCTTCTCCAGCCTTATCCAAGGCTATAAATTTTGATTCCATTGTGAAATGGGTTATGCAACTATGTTTGGAGAATTTCCAAGATACAGACGCGCCTCTGAGAGTAAAGATGTATCCGATAGTTGATTTTGATTTTTCGAAATCTACAATCCAGTTTACATCACTGTACCTTTTAAATACAAGTGGATATTTTCCATTTTACAAGGCATACTCTTTGGTATTCTTAAAGCAGTCCACTACTCGTAGTAGGACAGTCCAATGGCTGTTACTAGGATTACTAGTGTACCTGCTCAATTTGCTTACAGCGTAAGCTATATCGGGTCTAGTACAATTCATTAAATACATTGGACTTTCGATGATTTAATAATACTCCAACTGTCATTTTTTCAGTTCATGTATTCTTGCGAAGGTAGATGTGTGGGAGAAAAGAGTTTGTATTTCTTTTAATCTCATGTTTCTTGAATTTTTCTATTATCTTGTCCACGTAATGTGACGACATTGACTGATTCCATCTGTTGTTCTAGTAATTTTAATTCCTAAAATTACATCAACAATGCCAAGATCCTTCATAGCATTCTTAATAAATCTAATATTATCTCCAAGTATCAGCATGTCGTCTACATAGAGACAAATAATGATACATGCATTTTCAACTATTTTAGTGTAAACACACTTGTCACATTCGTTGATAGTGAATCCATCTTTGATCATGACACTATCGAATCTCTCATGCCATCGTTTAAAAGCCTATTTCAACTTCTTTTCCACATTTGTTCTTCTTGGGTAGACATAACCTCCTTAAATTTTGAGGTTCGCTTTCTACCGCATATGCTATGAAGTCTAAGCCAAATGATTTTGAGATTTTTGATCTCTAACTCCTTTTTGGTTCAACTTCTACGGTAACTTTTGGTTCACTGGGTCTTTCATCCTTGAACGTTATTTCATGTGTTCTTTTCCCAGAATTTTATTTTCTTTTGTCTGTACTGAAAGATATCTTCAAAGAGCACAACATCGCTTGATTCGATAATCACATTCACATGAATATCAGGTACTTCTGATTTGTGTCCTCAGTTTCACTTTTAACCTGGCTACAACTCTTCCTCCACCAAAAAAATTACAGATCTGAAATTTTGAGTTTTTTCAAACAAAAAAATTATAGATCTTTATTACTAAAATTTTGAATTATCTACAAAAAAAATTTAATTTATTAAACAAAAATCTGCTCAAGATATCGAACAAAAGGTAAAAAAACTGTGAAAACCCTCGGTTATTGGGTGAAATAGCAAAAATTTATGATTTTTTTAAAAAAATTCAAATTTTTTATTTAAGATTTTTTTTCAACTTTTTAATATCATTTTGCTTCAGATCGATCTCTAATCCCTAACTATTTTCAATTTCACTATTGAATTTTAATTCTAAAAATTAAAATTCAACTGAAATTTTTGATTAAAAATGAGATTTTTATTAAAATTTAGAAGCTTCTAATTTCATAAAATATTTTAGAAAAATAATTTATTTTAAAAAAATGTGACAATGGCTGCATTAATGTTCAACTTTTTTTTTTGAAAAATGTTTTAATTACAATAAAAATCTATTACTGCGACTTGAAACAGTTTATTTTAGTTTTTTTATTTTCTGAAACTGCAATCGAAATCGTAGTTTCTGAAAAGAAAAAATTTCGGATTTAAATTTTTTAACATCATTTTCACTTTTGGATTTATTTTTGTCAAGGTCGCAGTGTTGCGGCTTTTTTTTATTTTTCGATTAGGGTCGCAGTGTTTTTCAACCTTGATAAGCTAAATAGTATACTACGACCGTGATCGCAGTCTTATAAAACAAGAGTCGCAGTTAATTGAAGCAGTGACGAAGATCTCATAAGTTAATTAATTAAGATGATTAAAAGATTGCGACTTCGGTCGAGTCTTAAGTAACAGCAGTCTCTTTGAGAATGTTTTGTTTGATAACACTGCGACCTTGGTCATAGTATTTTAAGTAATCTCAATAGGTTACTGCGACCGTAGTCGCATTCTTATGAAATAAGAGACATAGTCAATTAAAGCACTGAACAAGATCTTGTAAGTTAAGTAATTAAGATGACTAGAAGACTGCAACATTAGTCGCAGTCTTATGTAATAACAGTCTTTTTGAAAAGTTTTATTTGATAATACTGCGACCTTGGTCGCAGTATTTTATAACTTATTTTTCATTTTGCGACCAAGGTCGCAGTCATTTTATTATAAATTTTAATTAGACTACGACTTTGATCGCGATCCTGTAAAACAAATAATTTGAAGTTGAAATTTCATACTGCGACTATGGTTACAGAACTCAATTTTATATGACAGTTTATTATTATGAATGTGATCAAAGTCGCAGTTTTGATGAAATGGACAACTTTTAAAATAATTTTTTTCCTGCAACTTTAATCGCAATACTGATAGATTGGTTATATATTTATGTACATTTTACATGTCTTTCAAATTTTAAATCGAATGACCAACATTTTTATGATGAAAAATTTCTGATAGGCCTTCCTTTTGAAGAAGAAGAAGAAGAAGAGAAGAATCATAATGAAAAAAATTTGAAGCTAATATTTCGAGTGAACAAAAACCTGTCAAAATAGCTGATGGAAATCTAGGTCTGCAAATTAAAATCAATATCTGATTTCGCTTTTTTTAAAATGACATTCTTTACGAGTCAAAAATCTAGATCTTGTAGCATAAGGAGACACAGAGAGATAAACATATAAAAGGAGAGAAAAATAATAGTAAAAAATATAAAACTAATATATCATCCCAACAAAACTATCTTTTTTGAACGGTAGGGACTTTTAGTAATTTTAATTATTTTTAAAAGCAGGGCGTCATTAAGATTGTCGAATTAGGTGGCACATATTGTGCCATGTCACCGCCGGCTGAGAGGCACTCTCAGCTGTCGGCTGATATATATTTATACACACAGTTGTATCTTTCCAAAAGATTTGAAAAAGGTGAATAAGGGGTCTTCTTCCCAAAGGTACGACCGACATCACGAAACCAATTTCAATCAAAAATTGAGCTCAAAATGGTAAAGCACAACTTTACCCAAAAACCTTCTACTCGTGAATCCGGAGCATTTTTCTTCTCTTAGAATAGAATTTGAAATATTTTAATCACTTGACATTCGCGCTTACTATATAAACTTTTTCAATTGGTGATGATAACCCTAATTAAACAAACAAAAAATAATATAAAAATACTTGGAAGAAGTAGGCTTATGACATTTGCGCTCTAAAACCTTCAACTTTTTCTTCTGCAATTTCTACTTCCCTCTCCTTACAATGATATCGGACAAGGCAAATTTTCTTCTTGAGCCCTTACCATTATCTTATTTTCAGATGCATTCTTGTGACATGAAATAGTTTCCTGTTTTAGGTAACATTCACTTTACAAAAATACAATTTAAATGAGAAAATATTGAAGGACAAGACAGTATTTTTTTAAAGATAGTTATACATCTTCTTATCTTTAACTTGTCTCGTTCTAGCATAACTGGTTTTAAATGCGGACCACCCACATATACTGATAGAAAATCCATTACACTTGTCATTGCCTATTAATGTGTAGCTTCTGGGTGGAAAAAGTCTCGTGACTCTATGTGCAACAGTCCAAATTTTAAATGGTCTTTACAGAAATGTGTCTCAAATCTAGCATTTTCTGATGGTTGGCAGAACAATCAATATGCATAACACAATTAACAAGATTGTAGGGAAATATAACTAATTCTCATTTTCTTTTCATGATATATGACTTTTTATGGTTCATCAATTCACGAATAGGTCCCTTTTATGTAATATCCTTTCAAAAAAAACTTTAAGACTCAATTGTATCTGGAGTTGGCATTCTTTTGGGCATCTTCATCTTTGATGCTGGAATTTCTAGATGTATGATCGGAGGAACTAATCCCATCATCAAGATCATTCAGGTACCATTTCTATCCAAAGCTTGATATATTGATCTCTTTAAGCATCCATCAAGGCATAACAATGGACACACGAATGACTGACAGAATTAAGATCCCACCTGCATCGCTGCCAATCATCCTTACCATCTTTTTGATCATCATCATCCCAATCTACGAGCGCATCTTTTTTCCCCTAGCTTGAAGATTCACGAACCAACTCGCGGGCATCACTGATTGTTGTATGCTAGTCTACGGACTAATATATTATGATCTAAACTTTTAAGTGAAAAATAGATCTTATTTAACTTTTCTTTCTTACTTGCTTGCTTGAAAAAAACAAAGAGATACACTAGCCTTTTATAGACTTCAAAGAAAAAACTTATACGAATATCAATCATCTACTTTTATGTCATAAACAAATGACAATAATGCATATATGACTTTTTAACTTCTCCATTTCATGGTGACTTTTCATTTCTTCAAATTGATGATGACTCTTCATTCTTTCAATTGATGATGATGTCTCTTCATTTCTCCTAATTGATGATGATGACTTTTTATTTCTTCACCTTAGGGTGTCTCTTCTACTTCCAAAATTAATGTCATAAAAGACATTTTATTTGATATTTCAACACGCCCTCTCAAATCAAAATATTTTCATACCGAGCATTTCTTTTAACCTTCTGAAAGGTTCAATTGGCAATGACTTAGTGAAAATATCTGCTACTTACTCCATAGTATGACAATACTCTAACTTCACGATTTTCTGCTTTACATGGCCTCTGAGAAAATGAAGCCGTGTATCTATATATTTGCTTCTCCCATGATGTACTGGGTTCTTTGTAAGTTCGATGGCTGATTTGTTGTTCACAAATATTATAGTTGCTTCTTCTTGTGGATGATCCAACTCCTTTAAAATGTTCTGTAATCAAATAGCTTCACATACAGTAGATGAAGCTGTCACATACTCTGCTTCGCATGAAAATAAGGGCACAACTCCTTACATCTTTGAGGTCCATGAAAATACAGTTGACCCAAGATAGAAGACACAGCCAGTGGTGTTTTTTCACTCATCTTGGTCACCTCCCTAGTCGCTATCTGAATAGCCTACTAACTCTGCAGTTTCACCATAAGTAAAAAATAGACCAAGGTTGAGTGTGTCTTTGATATACCTTAGAATTCTCTTTGCAGCTAGCCAATGAGACTCTTTCGGTGTCTCCATATAGTGATTCACAAGTCTGACTCCATAAACAATATTGGGTCTTGTAATCGTCAAATACCTCAGGCTACCAACTAGACTTTTGAAAATAGTCGAGTATACGAAATCTCCATTTCCTTCTCTTGATAGCTTCATTCCTGTGGCTAGTGGGGTGTTCACTGGGTTGCAATTACTCATCTTGAATTTCTCTAAGATCTCCTTCATGTACTTCTTTTGAGATATAAATATCCCATCTTGTCGCTGCTTCACTTCGATACCAAGAAAATAGGATATTAATCTATTATTCGTCATCTCAAATTCATTAAACATCGCCTCCTTGAATTCAGCAAGTATCTTGGCGCTACTTCTTATGTATAACAAGTCATCAACATAAAGATAAATTATTAGAAATTCACCTTGATGGTTCCTCTTCATGTAGATGGCATGCTCATAAGGACATTTGGTGAAGCCGTTTTGATGAAGATAACCATCAATTTGGGCATTCCATGCCCGTGGTGCCTGCTTTAAGCCGTACAAGGCTTTCTTTAGGCGATATACTTTGTCTTTTTATCCTTTTATTAGAAAATCTTCTGGTTATTGTACATACACCTCTTCTTCAAGAATGCAATTGAGAAATGCTGACTTGATATCTAAATGATATATCTTCCATCTGTGATGGGCTGTAAGTGAAATTAATAGTCTCACCGTATCCAATCGAGCAACTGGTGCAAACACTTCTTCACAGTCATGTCGTATTTTTATTTGTAGCATTTCGCTACAAGCCTCGCCTTGTACCAATCAGCTTCACCATCTGTTGTGCATTTGATCTTGTACACCCATTTGAAACCTATTGTCTTGTGATTTTGTGGAAGTATTGTCAACTCTCATGTGTCGTTCTTCTAGATGGCATGCATCTCCTCCTTCATTGCTGATCGCCAACAATCTTCATCCTTAGCCTCTTGGAAAGTGAGAGGCTCAGAATCAGCATATAAACAGAAGAGGATAGTCTCTCTATCTTCTTCTATTTGTTCATAAATCTTCCTAAGGCTTCTCATTTTGATGGCACCTCGTTGCACGGAGGATTCACTACCACTACCTTCCTCAGAAGATGGAGAACCTCTTGCAGGAGATGGTATAGCATGTTAAGGAGATGGTGGTGTAGCTGATGGTGGAGCCTCATATAGGAGCTCGTCAGGTTCATTCACTACGGGTTGCTCTTTGACAGTCTCTTCATTGCTCCAATTTCATGCTTCAGCTTCATGGAAGACAACGTCTCTACTAACCACTAATTTCTTTGTTACTGGATTGTAAAGCTTGTATGCCTTCAACTCCTCGTTATATCCGATGAAATGCATTTTTCACCATGATTGTCAAGCTTCTTTGTAACGGTCTCAGTTAAAAATTTTCATTTGATTACAATCATCACAGATTATCCAAGCGTGGGACCCATCAAGATACAATACTTTCATTCTACTAACATCAGAATGCTCTATACTTTACATCAATCTCCACTCTGATAGCATGTATAATCTTAACCTGATGTAGCATTTCCTAAAATATTGGTCCGAGACCTCATAAGAAAACATAGTCTAATACATTACTAATACAAAATATAATACAGGCTTTGAGTCTGACACCAAGCATTTCAATATTTACAAGTGCATAGCTACATCCAAATAGAAGTTATGCATAGTTTTCTACAACCATATACATATCAAAAGAAACAAGCAAAAAGGGTGTAAGGTCTCCGTGACTTATCCCGCATATGTTGCCATTAAGCGGGTCCCTTGCCGTTGTCCAAACCTGAAGGTAATAATGAGAATAGAGTGAGCTCGACAGCTCAGTGAGTAGAATAATATTTATGCATGTCCATTAAGTATGTCTATTTGGGCTTTATCATCAGGTTGGCAATCGTATTTTTATACCATATGTGTGAAGTTTTAGGTATTAGCTGAAGCTCTGACCCAGACACAGTAACAGGTCCTATTAGTCGACTAGGTCATTCCTATAGTCGACTAATACCATTATTAGTCGACTAATTATTGAAGCTATAGTCGACTAGGGTTGATCCAAAAATATTTCTCTCTGTTGGCTACCAGTGACTTATGTAGTCGACTACCATAACTTGTATAGTCGACTACACTATGTACTAGTCGACTTATACATCACCTATATTCGACTAGATAAGGATCATAAAGATATGCTGCTCTCTGTTTGTCCCTTATAACCAGGTCTAGTCGACTACCCTTTCTGGTGTAGTCGACTACTATAAGCTCTAGTCGACTATACATCACCTATAGTCGACTAGTCATGGTCAAAAAAATATGTCTACTCTCTGTTTCTTTCCTGTAACTGAGGCTAGTCGACTACAGTTTATATCTAGTTGACTTATATGTATTTTCCTGAGACTTGTCTACCCATTTTTTCCTTCCATAGTCAACTTAGCCCCATGGCTAGTCGACTAACAGTGGTGAAATTGCCTAGGTAAGTCGACTAATCTTAGAGTCTGGAATATCAATTCTTTATAGTTTTAATATACAATTTCTAACTTAACCATATTAACATGCATGATCAACATAGAACATAATTGCAACATGCATATATAATCAACATGAAGTATGGTGCATATAATCTCAGCATGCATACATGATCAATATAACCGCAACATGCATATATAATCAACATGAAGTATGGTGCATATAATCTCAACATGCATACATGATCAACATAAAATATAATCTCCCCTTCGATCACCTCCGATTCAACCCGGTCCCTTCCTCCGATATGTTTACCACGTATTATTCTCCCCTTCGTCACCTCCGGTTCAACCCGGTCCCTTCCTCCAATACGTTTACCACATATTATTCTCCCCTTCGTCACCTCCGGTTTAACCCGGTCCTTTCCTCCGATACGCTTACCACGTATCATAACATGTAAATATCATATCCTTCATGTAACAACCACATGCAAGGATCCATGAGACAATAATAACATAAAGGATTCACATGATTCCTACTTTACATGATGCCAATATTAAGAAAGACATTACACATTATAAGTAACCACTAACAACATGCAAGCCTTTTCAGGATAAGTAACATGTTATATCATTCCAATATATGTGTAGCCAAATATATGCATGAAGTCAAGTATGATGTTCATTCATAAAACTATTTCTTTTTAAGAGACATGTGTTTGGCTACTATGCATATATACTAACGTGTCAGTCATGCATAATGTAAGCATACATGGGTGTAACCACAACATAACACCATAGGATTGTTTACACAAAGCATATAAACTATACACAAGCATCATCATTCATTTTCACATCCATCCATAACTTAGAAATTTCTCACTTTATCTCAAGTTTTACACTTCTACTATTTTACTAAGGTTCGGGTGTTCTACTCACTCTTTGAAGCGGTTAATTCCTTATCAAGCTTGATCTCCCGCTACGATGGAGTCTACAAGGTCATAACAATGTCATAATTAGTTCATAGCTAAAAGAGCACAAGAGGAGTAGATTTCTTAAAGTTTTGCTTACCGTTCAACCAATGTCACCTTCCTAACTTGTGATCCTAGATCAACCATATCTCCAAGAGTTTCTTTTTAAGGTGATGTTAGATCACCACTTATACTGTTCTTTTTTGACCTTTGGAGGAGGTAAAATAGGCAAAAAGGGAGTCTTTTTCTTGTATAGAGGGAGTAAGGAATGTTTGTGAGGGAATGAGAGGGAGAAAGAGAGAGTGTGTGAAGAAGAAATGGGGAAAGAAGCTTGCTGCTGCTGCTGCTTTTTGCTGCTGCTGCTGCTTTGCTGCAGCAAAGGGGGCAGAGAGAGAGAGAAAGAGAGAGAGAGAGGAGTTTTGTGGAGTTAGGATGAAGAGAGAGAGAGAGGGTATTACCAAATGAGATTGTTCTCTTCATCCCCCTCCTATTTATAGCCCAATCTCTTCCATAAAAACATGACAAGTGTCCCTCCCTAACCCCATCACTCTACTCCTATATCTTATCCTATAAGCAAGGCTCCATGCCTCCCCCCCTCCATGAGGTACTAGTACCCACAAGCATGGTGAGGGGTATGGTGGCAAAGTCAACAAGCATGAGGTTGTATTCATTTCTTATACATACATACATATGTGTATACATAATAATAAGCATAGTATAATGTGTAGTATCTAGCATGAATACTTACTCCCCCCATCACCTCCCTAAAGCATTAAAATGTTAGGAAAAAGGTGCTTATTAATACAAGTGTTACATTCTACCCTCCTTACAGAAGCTTCGTCCTCGAAACTTAACGTACCTTGGAACAAATGTGGATAGTCCTTCCGTATCTCCTCTTCCAGTTCCCAAGTAGCTTCTTCTATGTTCTGATTCCTCCATAAAATCTTGACCAAAGAAATATTTTTGCTTCTCAATTGCTTCT
Source organism: Agave tequilana (assembly GCA_038442645.1). Classification (NCBI taxonomy): domain Eukaryota; kingdom Viridiplantae; phylum Streptophyta; class Magnoliopsida; order Asparagales; family Asparagaceae; genus Agave; species Agave tequilana. Next base: position 75,625 of record JAVJIF010014246.1, read on the forward strand.
CCTTGAGATCAAGAATTTGCACTGGCTTTTCCGTATAAGACATATCTTCTTGTATTTGTAGAGGTCCATAGGAGATTATGTGATCAGGATCAGGTACATACTTCCTCAGCTGAGAGACATGAAATACATTGTGCATTCTCTCCAAAGAAGGAGGTAAGGCCAATCGATAAGCAATCGGTCCAATTCTATCTAATATTTCAAATAGACCCACATATCTAGGAGCTTATTTGTTCTTACTGCCGGTGCGTCTTACTCCCTTCATTGGAGATACCTTCAAGAAAATTTTATCCCCTACCTCAAATTTTAGTGATCTGCGGCGGTTGTCTGCATAAGCTTTTTGCCGGCTCTGGGCTGCTTTCATTCTTTCCTTAATCAACTTGATCTTCTCAGTAGCTTCTTGAATCACATCAGGGCCGAATATCCTTCTATCCCTAACTTCCTCCCAAGAGATTGGTGATCTACATTTTCTACCATACAATACTTCAAATGGAGGCATACCAATAGTGGACTGATAACTATTATTATAAGCAAATTCCACTAAGGGTAAATAGTTATCCCAACTTCCCCCAAAATCTAATACACAAGTTCTCAACATATCTTTCAATATTTGAATGGTCCTCTCTGACTGTCCATCCATTTGGGGGTGTGCTGCTGTACTGAGTTACAATTTAGTGCCCATAGCTTTGGACAGGCTCCTCCAAAATCTAGATTGAAATCTAGGATCCCTATCTGACACAATAGACTCAGGTACTCCATGTAGTTTAACTATTTCTCGGATGTATACTTGAGCCAATCTTTCTATTGAATAATTGATCCGGATAGGCAGAAAGTGGGCAGATTTAGTAAGTCTGTCTACCACTACCCAGGCTGTATCTAGTCCTTGGGATGTCCGAGGAAGTCCAGTAACAAAATCCATAGCAATTTGACACCATTTCCTTTCAGGAATTGGTAAAGGTACTAGCAATCCTGGGGGCTTTTTATGTTCTGCTTTCACTTGCTGACAGACTAAACACTTGTGGACAAATTTGAAAATATTCATTTTCATTCCATCCCACCAGAAGTTATGACGCAGATCTTGATACATTTTTGTGCTCCCCAGATGAGCTGTATACGGGGTACAATGAGCCTCGCGCATTTTTTCTTCTTTGATCTCTGCTACATCCGGCACACATAATCTGCGTCTAAATCTCAGTACATCATCTTCTATTTGAAACTCTTTGAGTTCTCCTTCTTGTACTATCTTCATAACCTTCCTTATTTAAGTATCTCTTTGTTGGCCCTCTTTAATTTTGTCATATAGATCAAATTGAATGCTGACTTGATTCAGTTGATACCTAGTATTGGAAGAATCAATGACTCGCACCTCTACTTGCATTTCCTTTAGATCCCTTAATAGTCTTGCTAGGCGAGTTATCAGAGTGGCCATTGTTCCTCCTGACTTCCGACTTAAGGCATCAGCCACCACATTGGCCTTTCCAGGGTGGTATTAGATAGTAATATCATAGTCCTTCATTAGTTCTAGCCATCTTCTCTGCCTCATATTCAGTTCTTTTTGTGTGAAGATGTATTTCAAACTCTTATGATCAGCAAAAACTTCACAAGACACTCCATACAAGTAATGTCGCCAGATCTTTAAAGTAAAAATTACGGCGGCTAATTCCAAATCATGAGTGGGATAATTTCTTTCATGAATCTTCAATTGTCGGGATGCATAGGCAATAACTCTCCCATGTTGCATTAACACACATCCCAGTCCCATTTTGATGCATCACTATAAATGACAAATCCTTCAGTCCCCGAAGGTACAGTTAGAACATGAGCAGATGTTAGCTTGGTTTTAACCTCTAGGAAGCTCCTATCTTGTTCTTCCCCCCATACAAACTTCTTATTCTTTCTAGTTAGTTGGGTCAATGTGCCACAATTAGAGAGAATCCTTCTACAAATCTTCTATAGTATCCAGCTAATCCCAAGAAACTTCGAACTTCGGTGACATTTGTGGGTCTAGGCCAGTCTTTGATTGCTTCAATTTTCATTGGATCTACTGATATTCCCTCCTTGGATATAATATGGCCAAGAAACCCTACTTGCTCCAGCCAAAATTCACATTTCTTCAATTTAGCATATAGTTGTTTCTCTCTCAAGATTTGGAGGACAATTCTAAGATGATTCTCATGATCTTCCCTATTCTTTGAATAGATCAAAATATCATCAATAAATACCACCACAAACTGGTCTAGATATGGTGGAACACTCGATTCATTAAGTCCATAAATACTGCTGGGGCATTAGTGAGTCCAAAAGGCATGACTAGGAATTCAAAGTGTCCATATCTTGTCCTGAAAGCCGATTTGGACACAACTTCAGGCTTGACCTTTAACTGATGATACCCCGATCTAAGGTCTATTTTAGAAAATACACAAGACCCTTGTAATTGATCAAGTAAGTTATCAATCCGAGGAAGAGGGTACCTATTTTGATAGTGGCCTTATTCAATTCTCGGTAGTCAACACATAATCTCATACTCACATCCTTCTTCTTAACAAACAATACTGGTGCTCCCCAGGGAGATACACTTGGCCGGATGAAACCTTTGTCTAATAATTCCTGCAATTGTGTTTTAAGTTCCTTCATTTCTGCAGGGGCCATACGATATGGTGCCTTTGAAATTAGAGCAGTACCGGGCATTACATCTATTGTAAATTCTACCTCCCGATCTGGGGGTAAGCCTGGTAAATCTTCCGGGAATACATCAGGGAATTCATTCACAACTGGAATAGTCTCAATTTTGATATTAGTTCTAATGGAATTCAAAACTGAAGCCAGAAATCCTTGACATCCCTGCCTCATTAACTTGGTGGCTTTAATGGCTGATATGTAGGGTATGTCATAACTAACTTTAACCCCTTCAAAAATAAACTCCGGGGCTCCTTCCATTCTAAAAATGATCATCTTTCTATTATAATCCACATGGGCACCACAAGCGGACAACCAGTCCATTCCTAGTATTGCATCAAACTCCATCTCGCCCAACTTAATCAAATCAATGGATATTTCATCTCCCCAATCATCACTTCACAGTTCACATATCTAGTGCTAGCTATTATCTTTACCCCTATAGGTGTGGATACAACCAACTGAAATCCTAGGGGTTCCGATACTTGATTTAATTTATAAGCAAAAGCACTAGATATGAATGAATGAGTAGCTCCAGGATCAAACAATGCATGGGCAATATGTCCTGATATGGAGATCATACCTTCCACTACTGCATTTGAGGCCATTACTTCTCAGTGGGTTAATGCAAAATTTCTTCCTTGCACCCGTGGTTGTTGGACAAATGACTGAGTTGCAGCAGGTCGTGGAGCATTACTGGGCAACATAAAGTTACTAGTTGGTCCTCTGAGAGGGTTCATCCTCATAGCTGGCCTCCCACTTCTCCTACTCTGTCCTTGGCTTTCTCGCCTTGCCAGGCAATTTTTCTTCAAATGTCCCACTCCTCTACAAAAATAGCAAGCTCTATCTTGGAGGCAGTCTCCAAAATAGTTTGTTCTACACTTCTGGCACCAAGGGGTCTCCGAGATTCTGGGGTGGGACACAGAGGTAGCTTGTGCTTTTGAGAAAGTGTCTCTGTTCCTCAACCATGTTCCTCTTGCCTCTGGCCCCTCCTCCTCTTTGAAGAGTGGTATGAAACCCAAATCCTTTATTTTTGGTGGATCCTGATGCCACCGACATTGATGGTCCTTGATATCGGGGGCGCTTTGAGTTGGGATTTTCTTCACCCAGTCTTCATGACCCTCTTGCATATCCATTTATACCTCCAGAGCTCTTTTCATAGCTTGGATATAATTCTTCAGTTGCAAAGGAATCAATCTGCCTCGAATTTCTAATCTTAGGCCCTTCACGAACCTCTTCGTCCTTTCTGCTTCACTTTTTACTAAGGCATCAGCATACCTGGATAATTGAGTGAACCTCTGATCATATTGAGACACATTCATCAGGCCTTGACGTAATTCAAGAATTCTGACGCCGTCTTGTCTCTGGCCGTCTCAGGGATATATTTTTCAGTGAATTTGTTCACTAAAAATTCCCAAGTGATTGATTCTCTTGTACTTTTCACACTATGCTTTACCGTCCTCCACCAATGTTCTGCTTTCTTGTGAAACATAAAGGAAGAGAAAGATACCCTTTGCTCATCGGTGCAGTTCATTACATCTAGGATTTTCTCTATCTGGAGAAGCCATGCTTCAGCTTGTAAGGGGTCCACCTCCCCTTCAAATACAGGCGGTTTCATTTTCTAAAATTGCTCCAATGCTCGGTGGGAGTTGTTATTACTTACTCTGGTCATTAACTGTGTGAGCCGCTCCGGCATCACCCCTGAAGTCCCATTACCTCCTCCTATCTGGACTTTCAGAATCTTCATTGTTGTCCATGGGGTGTGCGCTCCCCATCGCACTATAGTGTGACACACCGAGCGACAAGGACTCATTTGGTGGTAGCTGATTTAGATCCATGCGTCCTTCCTATAAGATAAGGACGTCTAATCAACATACTTCTCAATTGGAAACAATTTGGATAAAAATTTAATTTCATGCAACCATTTTAATACCATATTCATCATCACTTTTGCAAACAAACAACTTGCTATATATATTTATATGTACATCCCAACATGGATACAAAGATATTATACTGATATGTCTACCCTTTGGATATCTGAACTAACCTATGTGCATACATATAAGATGTGTCAGGGCATATACAACAAATTTTTAGGATATCCATCATCTAGCACACTAGCCTTATACATATATATACATCAAAAGTGTTTGCTCAAAG
>JAVJIF010014247.1:0-68590 GCA_038442645.1 Agave tequilana
TCAGTATCGGTCGACGCCGACTACGGTGATTTTCCAAAATAAATCCAGAAAAATTTCAGAAAATCTTGAAAATCTAGAATATTGAAAAATAATATCTGAAACTGAAATCGACTCAATCTGACTAGTAGAGAGATCAAATCACTTTGTACGCCCGTATTGAGTCATGATACTGTGATACGTACATCAGGGAGCAGGGGGTTACATTTCTCCCCGTCTTACAAAAATTTCATCCTCGAAATTTCAATTCAGGTGTGAGAACAATATGTCCAACCCCAAGGCCTAAATGTTCGGGTCCACGACACTACCGTTGCGCACTCTGATATCGATAGTGGCAACAGGGTGGAGGATTGGTATCATGAGTCAAAGATGAGAATCAGAATCCACATGATGAAAAAAAACAAGAAGGAAATTAGAGTAGTCGATTGATCACTGAAATGAGGGGATAGAAAGGCCCTAATGAATGAATTTCAATGAAGTGGTATTCTTGTACTCATAGCTGGAATTTCCAAGCTCAGATACTGGTGAGTTCTCATCTGAACCGAGTGTACTGTTGGTAAGAGCCAGAGCATTGATCTAGGTGGTTTACCCACACCAGATCTGAACCTAAGTTCTGATACCACTATGTAACGCCCCATCCTAAGGATACGGAGACGTTATGGCGACGTACATACGCATGGTGAAAACACCCTCGCGCGTACGTTAAGCCTCAGTACAGGAAATAGCCTCCATATACAAGAGTTCCAGTATTAAATAGTACAAGAATACCTGCAGAAAAGATCATGTGAGCATGATAGATAAGAAAATAGACAAATAGGAAGTAAGATAAAAGAATCAAGATACCTATGAATCGTATGGGTGACAAGTCCCCTATGTGAATCCAATGACATATCTGACAGTATGATATCTCGAATCTCCAACCTGGGCACGCAAACCTAGGATCATCAGAAAGAGACCTAGTGAGTGGTAAAATGAAGGAGGTAGTAATATGTACTATAGTAATATAAGCACGATAATAATATATCATACATGTTTATGTACTAGTGATACCATATAATAGAACTTTAAGAATAGGTCGAAATATAACAATGACATATTTTAATACCATCACCACCTAACATGTTATCATCGGGTCATGTCTACAGTAGTCTGTAGTTTTATACAATTTATAATGTTGTATAGTGGTGACGTGATAGAAGTGAACATGCAGATGGGCATATGTAAGCTAACATAAGACTGTGTTGTGCATATACAGTAATGATGTCTGCAAGGTATATAGAAAATAGAAAATATGCATGCAGAGTATACATGTACATGAGTAGTATGCCACCACAGAAGTGTAACATGTACCAGGTAAAGTAATAAAGTATACATGTAGCATGATAGCGGAGAAATGATCAGGAACAGTACCAAGTACAACGAAACAAGAGTATACATGTATCAGGTAAGTCATGATATTTATACAATAATAACAATCAGTACCACTTGGTATTGTAATCAATCTCTTCCAGTGTCCATACCACTGGCAGTTCATACTGGAGCCCGCACTCCAGTCGAACCCATCCAGACATGGCATACGGGTACCATTATCCAAACGAGAGAGTGACCAAATAACCAGTGTTCCCGACGTCACTATTGTGTATACTGTTTTATTATGTTAATTGGAACCAAATGGTCGAGGAGCTCTTTCGGGTAGGTGTATCCCGTGCATACCTGGGATCACGGCCTTAAATAGACCCTGGCTGTTGAGACCAGGGCCCTCCACTAAGAGGGGCAGCCGAATCAAGTAACAGGAGCTCATGGAGCTATTAGTAGGCAGCACTATCATCCCCTGCAGTGGGAGTAACAATATGGATCCAGTACATCCACCCGATAAGATCTAGTCAACTGTCAAGTCTCCCCCATCCCCAAGTTATATTTATGATCTGATATTTAAAGTACACAGTGTAACAAGAACAAATACAGTGCATGATACATGTCACATGATAACAGACATGAGCTCTGTTGATAGCATAGAACAAGATAACGGGAAACGGGAACAATAGATGTGGGATTACACATCGCATATCAACAGCTCATGTATCCAGTAACGGGAATATCAATATCAGTAACGGGAAATAACCATATAACGGAAATACAGGACGGACTACATCTCGGTAACAATAGTCCTTGTAGCATAAACATGGTCAATATAACGGGAATACAAGAATAGCCATGTAGCGATAATATAACCGATGATCCATGTAACAGGAATACATAGACAATCAATGCATGTATACAGGGTGGTGTAAGAACATGAAGTAACTGTGCACAGAGTATCCATGTAGCGGTATCCAGTGTAATAGCATCTCAGTGTATCAGTGGTTCACGAACATACAGTAATAATGTCATGAATCTCAGTGTCTATGTAAGAGTAAGACATGTACATGGAACATCATGAAATAACGTGTATCTAGTGCGTTCAGTGCATTAGAATGTCCATGGGATGGTGATACTAGCACATGAAATATCAGTGTCGCGTATCCATGGAACAGTGGTCATGAACATGAAATGATAGTGTCCTGTGTAGTGTATCAGATGTTGACATGCAATACTGTATCGAATGTATCGGTGGTCTGTAATGGTGACAGTGTCATAGTGACAATGTACATGTAACAGTAACGAAGTGACAATATCCAATGATATAATAGATGTAACTAAATCATGTGGAATAGATATAATTATCTATTACTTATATTTTATAGACTTCTCTATAATGAAGTATATTTTTAATTACCATTTATAGTGATTTACCCATATCTATGATTTATTAACTAAAGCAATCACTCAATTTAACATGAATAAATATACTTTATAAAATGAAAACACTCACAAACTGGCCATGGGAAGGTAGCTCTCTTTCCCACGATCGCAACGTTCTAGAATCGTCCAAATCGGAGTCCGGATGCTCCAAATATCGCCCGAACACTAAAATAATAAAAATGGGTTAAATATGTAATAAGAATATTTCAAATGCAATTACTGAAATTTAGCAGGGGGTTTTCTGTATATTACCTTTATTGGGTTTCGGATGCGGTTGGGCTCTTAACGGGTCGGGTTTGGATCCACTACCCAAACCCATAACTTAAGTTAAATGGGTATTGGGTTTATAGGGTTAATGGGTTTAGACAATTGGGTTTGGGTTTCAAACTACCCCGATAGGGTTATTGGGTTCACACCCATTTATGGGTTGTGAACCCATACAGGATGCAGTAGCAGCAGCAGCTGTTGCTGCTGCCGCGCGCACAAGCCGGCCAGCAAGCGGCGGTGGGTCAGACAGAGAGAGAGTGAGGAGAGAGAGGAAAAGAGAGAGAAAGAGGGGGAAACTAATGAGAAGAAGAAGAAAGGAAGAAGAAGGAGAAGAAAAGAAAAGGAAGAAGAAGAAGAAAAAGAAGAAGAAGAAGAGGAGGGGAAAAAGGGTGGCCCCAGGCTGGGGCGCGGCCGCCGCCGGCCGCCGCCGGCTGTCAATGGTTCAGGCCCCTCCCCCTTTTGGGTCTGCACAGAGAGAGGGAGAGAGTTTTAGAGAGGGAGGGAGAGGAGGGAGAGAAAGAAATTTGAGAGAGTTGGATGAGAGAGAAAGAGAGAGATTTTTGAAAGAGAGAGGGAGTTTGTATTTAGAGGGGAGAGAGAGAGAGGCGGTGGGGGGAAGCTTGGAGAAGAAGAAAGAAGAAAAGAAATAGAAAAAGAAAATTTAATATTATTTTAATAGGGTCAAATTTTGACTAGTTCCAAACGGTTTCCAAAAATTATAGAAAATAGAGAATATTATCCTGAGACATAATATGAAAACAATTTGAAGAAATTCAATCCAATTTACAAATTAAAATCCTGAAAGGTATCGTCGATATTGGGCGACACCGGTTTGGCCCGATTTTTGATAAATTCAGAAAAATCTCCAAAATAGCCTAACGTAGATTATATGATTCTAAGACACAAGATGAAAGCAGATTCTTAAAATTCTACTCCGTTTGTAAAATAAACATCGTAAAGCCGATTATCGGTATCAGTCGACGCCGACTACGGTGATTTTTCAAAATAATCCAAAAAAATTCCAGAAAATCCTGAAAAATCTAGAATATTGAAAATAATATCTGAAACTGAAATCGACTCAATCTGACTAGTAGAGAGATCAAATCAACTTTGTACGCCGTATCGAGTCTTGATACTGTGATACGTACATCAGGGAGCAGGGAGTTACAGTTTCATCGCATTCCTCCTCGTGGATCACGATCCGTTAGCCCAAAGCTACGCGGTAATTCTCACTGCATTTACTTGCAATCAAATTTTGGCGTCGTTGTCAGGGAGGGACGGTAAGTAATTCTCTTTTTAAATTTATATTTTTTGTTAGCTTTCTTCTTTGTTCTTGGTGTGCAGTGATAGATATCAAGAAAATTTTGTTGCATTGGACATATAAGTGGCCCTGTACTCTGCTCAAGAAAGTAGAGCCCAGAAGCCCTCAGATTTGCTGCATTCACGCGACAATCTGAGTGAACTACTAACCTGTATTTTTTGCAGGTTGGTTGAATTACAAAGCTAAATTTTTGCAGCTATTTTTTCTTGTTTAACTCACTGTACAAACTTTCTATCCTCAACAGTAAATTGATGTTTGTTAAATGCTAAAAACGATTTAGACTTTACACTTAGGCACATGTCTAATTCGTTTACATTTTATATTACTGTTGAAGAGTAAGTACGTGTGCATAGTATGCAGTATAGGAACACTTTTGAATTATTTACATGCTTAGATGTTACTTTTCATGTACACATTGCACTAAATTGATTTAAGGGCTTGTCCTATAAACAAGATAAGGCAGGAAAGTCATTACACTCCTTAGCCCACAAACAATCTCCTCACTCACTAATCTAAGCCTAACTAAAACTGAGTAGACGTTGGCCCTAGGGACATCTCAGACTCAATAGGATACTGACCTAAGGGGAAAGTTGATTAGAATTTAACTCTTGCCAAATCAGTATCAAAGGTTGGGATTGAGGGGCAAAACTCCGAAGGCTGGTAGTTTAGCTTAATTAGACCCGTTGCTTTTAAGCACGGATGCCTCCCACCAATCTTGCCCTATCTGGCTGATTACTTTGTGGTCAGATTCGGCAATATAACCCCGTGGACAGTCTAACCAGTTAGGAGTCGTCTAGGTCTAAGGTCTACCCTAACTTAGATTAGATTTTTTTTCTTTTTATTGGTTTTTTGTTTATTTTTTTTTGTTTGTTTTTGACATTTCTTGTTGATATGGCTTATAACAACAATTTTTCAATTTTAATGGTAATCCATGTTACACCCGACCTCTTTTTCGGTATTACCAACCCGGCATATCATAACTTTAACCAACCTAGTGTGTCAGATTAGTCTTATCTGAATCAATACAAGCCCAATCCCAATACTATGAACAAGACTAGAATAATCATCACTACTCTTCACAGAGCCAATGGGGATACAATTCTCCTGAGTCACATTGTCAAGCACCTTACCAATACCCAGCTTCATATACTCCTTCTTCTAAGCAACCATTAGAAGAATTAATTGACTGGGAAAAGAAAATGGAAGCCTTAGAAGAGCTTGAGTTACGATTTTAATTCTAGAAGAGTCAAATCCGTCAAAATTTTCAAATCACAGATCCTTACTCTATTTTTCAAGAAGAACATACCAACTTAAAAAGAGTATAAAATCCATGATTCAATTCCAAAGTGATCCACTCGATATGATAGAACCAAGACTTAGTCGATTGGAAAATATGCGTAGAAATAAGGAAACTCTCCCTACCCAATCTTTGATTATTCCTGATACTTCAACCATATTGATGAAAATCAAGAATCATGGTATCTTGAAGATTTTGACCAAGATTCAATTTCATCACAAAACTTTGAACTTGACAAATATCAACCCATTGACGAATTGGCAAGTTTTCATTTTAATGGGATTGAACTTGATTTGAATGTGAACCCGATCCCCAACTTTGTGTTTCAATTCCTATCTTCGAATCTATGTTGACTCTCCGTATTCTTTCCCAATTTGGACTAATTTCCTAAGCCAACATTTATTCTCATACCCATAGATCTAGAAATTGAATCACCAATTTTGGATAGTCACATTCCATTGATGGGAAAAAAAATGTGACTTTTAATTCTTGGATTTGGACTCAACTCTTGAATCAAAACTAACTCTCGAACCCACAGTTGATTTTTCTGAGTTAGTATTGGTTCTTGAACCTATCATTCTTGAGCCCAAGTCAATCATTCCACCAAGTCACATTCTTTTGTTGGGCATAGGTATAGACCATGATAACTCCATCGTGATTTTTCAAGACTGGTCATGTAAAGGGAATAAGTTTCATGATAGGATCTTTCATGATCCTATTCATATTGGGGACTGTGAATATGTAAATAGAAAAGAGGTCAATAAAGGTGGGTTCTATGAACCACCACATTATCTTGATTGGATAGCAACGCTTGACCAATCAGACCGCCACTGGAACCACCACCTTAAGGTAATATTTTTCTTTCCTTTCTTCTTTTTCATGCATCTATGCATTAATTCATACATTGAGGACAATGAATGAGATAGGTGTGGGGGAGGGTTCTAGCATAACTTAAGTTTTTCTTTTATTATTAAAAAAATTATTAACATTTTCTTTACTTTTAAAAACTTTTTGAAAATAGAAACAATATTTTGACCTATTTTTTTGTAAGAAATTAAGTTAATTTTAAGAAATAGGAGAATCATAATTAGGATTTCTTATACTTGGTCAAAATAAGATTATTTGTTTGATTTCTTAGGTTAGGAAAAAATTTAAAAAGTAATTTAGTCTTGATTTTTACCTTGATGAAATATACATGCTTTATATACTTACACACTTAAGGGTTCAAAACAAAGATTCTTAAGAAGGAAAAAGAAATATATATATATATAATATATCAAAAATCCTCTGATTAAGCTGGATATTTGTGCCTCATAAAGCATTAGTATTCACGCCTAAAAGCAGTTCATATAATAAAATCCTTAGTTTTGTAGCCTTATTCGCTTGAGTCATTAAGTCCTTGGGTGTTTTCTCACCCGTGTCCTAAGACCGTTTGATTTGGGAGTCATCGATTAAAGGCTCGTTATAAGGGCAGATTAGAAAGCCTAATAGAACGAAAGAATGATATCACCAAAAATTAAAAAATAAAGCATAAGAGTTAGAGTTAAAGAACCCCGAGTCAAAATTTCGTGGTCATAAAGGTGCATATAATTTAGGGTAAAGTAATAAGACTAGATGAGAAGTACAATTTGACTCCTTACTTTTAATTGATAACAAATTTTTGAATAGAGACAAAGTTTAAGAATGAAAATTCGATTGTCTTATGACTTCTAAGTTACTTGAACTCTTACAATAATACCTCAAATATTTTCTCTCTTTTTCAAAATGCTTTTCGAAAATACTAATATTTTTTTCTTCTTTCTTTATAGATTTTGCGGGTGTAATCTACTGAAAATTCTCACAAGACAAAACTCATCCTCTAGGTGTAATCCAGAGATTTAACGGCTTGTTGCACATGCTCAGTGCAATCGAATAACCTGCTAAAGTGGTCCAATAATTGATTTGGATTAGTTTTGATGTTTTGCTCGAGGGCAAGAAAAGATAAGTGCGGGGGTGTGATCGGTCACCTATATTGTATATATAATGTCACATTCCTATATTTATAATCTAATAAATCATGTATTTTGTCTTATTTTATGTTTAATAAAATGCAGGCCCATTGCTAATAATGGAGATGGAAAAGAAATGAGCCCAAAAGCCACTTTAATTTTAATTTAAATCTAAATTAAGAGGAGATAAATATTCAGGAGGATAGGGATAATTCCAGTTGAAGCAACGGATATTAGAGAGGATTACATCATATAAAATCGATTATTTGGTTTTACATTGATCCAAATCGGCTAGCTTGAGGATCACCAAAGATCAGATCAGAATTAGAGACTAACAACAAATCCAGCCGGACGAAACGGAGCGAAATCACACGCTATCAAGATCGTCACCTGGATGTGGGCATTTGGCCATACCCTGGCAGCAGATCCGTGGCCAAAGTCGCGGATCCGCAGCCCTATGGTGGAGATAAGGGGAGCGCTTGCTCCCATTATCTCCTCACTCCTTTGCCCTCTGGGTTTTGCCTATAAAAGGCAAGGAGTTTTCTGAAGAATGGATCGAAGACTAGTTAAGTTTTTCTCATTATTTTGAGGGACTAGGTTCACTGTTAGATAGTTTATGAAAAGTTGTATCTCAATTCTTAATCTGTAGTTCAGTTCAGAGACAAAGTGATATAGAGAGAAAGAGTGATTGTAATCTGAAGTTGAATTGACATTAATAAAGATTCGACAGACTTCTTTTCTTCTCCAACACACGGGTATGTTGAATTTCAATTTAATGTTTTCTTTTTTAGTAATGAGTAGCTAAATCTCTTCTTTCTGGGCTCACTAATCTCTCCTCTCTCGTATTGATTTTTGATCGGTATTAATGAAAAGACTCAACTAAATCATATGAATGCCTTAAACTAAGCCTTACTTATTGCAAGTGTTCTTGATGGCACATGAGGATGGGATTGGATTTTGAACTTAATCTTGAAATTTATCATTAAAAGGAATTTATTTTTATTCTATGCTTTCTTTATTGCTTTGATGGTTTAATATTCAATTCAAAGAAAGATTTCAAAAACTAAAGTTCAATTTCTAAATGAACCATCTTATATGTTTTACTTGATCTCTTTTAAATATAAGGCTAAACTTTTTACCTATGATCTCATTGAGGCACTCGAACTTTTCAAGAAAAGAATTTAGAGTTGGGTAAAGATTAGTGAGCCTGAATTTCTCTTTATTAAAAACAAACAAACACCATCACTATCAAAGCCTTTTAAAGATCATTTTCTTCAAAATCTTTCCCAAGTTTCAAGTTTTCTTTAAATCATCTCTCTGCTCTCCATTCTCTTTTCACATAAAAAATAACAACACCATTCTTTGCTTTTGAAACTATACATCGAAAAGGTTTCATCGCATTCCTCCTCGTGGATCACGACCCGTTAGCTCAAAGTTACATGGTAATTCTCACTGCATTTACTTGCAATCAGTATCCAACGTCAATAAGATCATCAATACTCAATTAATATAATCAGGGTAAAATCAAAAATCCTAGTTTCAATAATCCAAAGCCATGATTATATTACACATCAGTATCACCGGTAAAATATTCGCACAACACTTGATGATAATCTAACAAAACCAATCTCATCTATATATTGATCAAGATCCAATGAAAAGAAAAAAAACCTCAGGTCCACTCCAACTCTAACTAAGTCCATATCAATCCATGTATTAGTAAATCAGTCTATCGATAAAGCAATGTCATATCTAACTCGTTCTCAATATCCAAAGGAGTTCTGGTCGGAATAATCACCAAACAATCTCTGATAATACTATACATGAAATATGTCATCTATTCTCAAATATGAACTAAACCAGATGATCAGTAGATCAAATTAAGTCACAGTATAAGGTATACCTCAACTAATCCTGAATCATTATAGCAACTAACCATCACATGAAACGATGTTGATAAGCATTCAGATAAACTATATAATTGTTGACACTCTAAAAAGGACAAAATTCCTTAACTAGCTTGAACAATATCTAACTTGTTGACATTTACAAAAGACAAGTGACAGAGAAGCCGACGACCAGTTCTTCACCCATCTCAAAGGAACGAATTAACAACTTGGACTCTACTGATCCAGTGAAGCAGACAGTAAGCCAGATCGTCCTTAAAAGCTCGTGAGAAGGCTCAAGCAGGTCCAGAGACATTAAGTTAGCTCAACACTTAATATCGCACGAGCCAACGAGATAGATCTCAAAACTAAAAGTTGCTTAGCATCGCAGGAAGCTCCTTCATAGCCTCTCTGCGAGCTAACCTACAAGCTTCGCCTGAAAATGCTAAGTTAACTCCGCAGAAAGTTAGCTTCGCTCGAAGCTCCACGCAGCCGCGCAAAGGTTGACTGGCTCCGCTGAAGAGCTTTCGTCTAGCTTCGCCAGAAGCTTCTCTCAGCTCCACTATGAGCTTAACGCACCAACTCCGCTGCGAGTCCTTTATAGTCATTTTAACTAAGCAAATCTCCAGATGAAATCAAATCTCCATATGAGATCATGTTGATTGAAATCAAATTTGGCAGTTGCCTGCCATGATCTTTTGACTCTCCCGATCAAGTAAGAAATCAGGAGAGATCTCTTAATTAACTAGAGAGGATCAAGGGAGTATCCCTCATTTAGCGGAGCGAATCAAGGGATTAGAGCTATATGCTATCCCTAGCTTCGCAGAAGCTGATTCTAATCTCGCGGCAAGGCTACTTTCTAGATACAAAACAGATTGACTCAATCTTTTTTCAGATTTTCAGGGTGATTATACTCCTGTTTCTCCTATAAATAGCCTACCAGAGGCTCACAAAAGAAGGCACGAATAGAGAGGGGAGACGGGCCAGGATAGAGAGGAAATTAGAAATCTACTCTCTCGCTTTCAAGAATTCAGAGAATTGCTTCTCTAATCCTACAAGGATAAATTCAGGGTGCTAATACCCTAAGATCTTTCTCCCTCTCAAGGAATTTTCAGAACTAGGCGAGAAGAAATTCCCAAGCGGAGGCAGCTCAGAAGCAGCAAGAGGGCTCTACCGATCCTCTGTTCTCTGATTCCCCGAACCAAGCAAGAAGGGAGTCCTATTAGGAGGCAGTTCGATCATCTGACCGATCGCATCGTCAAAGGGATAAAGTGATCGCGCGCTGATCAGATTCCTACCGGCACATTTTTCCAGAAATCTCAGAGGAGATCTACCTGTAATTTTCTTTTCAATTACTTGTAATTTAGCTCTTCGATCTCTTTTGTAAGTTTTCCCTTTTGTAAAATCAATGGAAAACAAGATGGAGACTCCGCTGGGGATGTCGGTCTTCTGGCTCAATAAGGAGACAGTGTCACAATGCGAGGGTCAGAATCCTGAGCCTGTTACCTTCGAAAACATGTTCGTTCATTTCGACCAAGGAAAATTCGAAGAGTTCCTCTCTGAAGGTAGTCCAGTGCTCCACATACGGAAGCATAGGAAGGTCTCAATGGCCAAGGTTTTAGAGCAGAAACTAGAAGGAGCCTCCTCCCAACTCCTCTCAGCCTCGCGCGAGGCTAGCCAGGTTCCCTGCGAATCTATATCTCCCCCCCAAAGCAGATGTGGAGGCCAAAATAGAAAGCTCCATATAAAGCTTCAGGCGTAGCTACGCCACAGGCTCGCCTATCCCGCGAATATAAAGGCAAGATACCTGCCTGCTGTTGGCCCAAAGGCCTTCCACTCTAGTTTTGATGATGATTAACTCATGTAGTGATGTTTACTAATAATCTTATGTTGTTTAAGTTTCAGATTCCTTAACCAAGATATTAGTTGATGATTAGCTTCAACAAGGAGTTTAGAAGCTATTCATGTTGATTCCAGGGCCAAAGCTTCAAGTTCACACATTGCCTAGCCCATGGATGGAGTTTTGGAGCTAGTCTACTTGAAGATGAAGATCATCAAGAAGACTTAGCTATCCATAGTTTAGATAGTGTGTTTTAGATCCATATTGTAAAGCTTAGTATAGTTGATATGCTCAAGTGCACAAACACACAGTTTTATGTTTGGATATTGGTTTTTCGGGTTTTGAGTTTAACCGATATGAGTTTTCATGGATAATAGATCAAAACAAGTTTACTTTATTCTTATGTATATTAGATATGTTCTAGATATACATAAATGCTTAAACTTGCTAGACAAACTTATTTTGACTATCCTATTCATGTTTTGGAAAATCAAGTTTGAAAAATACAAGTGTTTGTTTTTGATAAAATTTGCAAGACTCAAAATGAATTGATATGATTGATATATGTCTTGAAATTTTTATCACTTGTTTGAGTTTTGATATAAAATGATAAAAATATTTTTGGTGATTTTTAGAAGTATTAAAAGATTTTTATAAAATATTTTTCCCAAGTTTTCTTACCCAGTTTTCAGTTCCAGACTCAACCAGTCGACTAAGTCAGGTTATTAGTCGACTTGGCTGAAGTCCGGTCGACCGGGCCGGTCGACCGACGTGCACAAATCTGTGCACGTTTGGAGTCACTGGGACGGTCGACCGGACGGTCGACCGCGTCGAGAGCAGAGCTCTCTGTTTGTTTGGGTCGACCGGCCGGTCGACCGCAGTTGCCCAACGGTCATATTTCAGACCGTTGGCGGTTGACCGTTAGCCTGTCAGGCTGCCAGCTCAGCCTAACGGCTAGTTTTCTGATGGGCCTATATAAACCCCATATCTTTGGGGATTTTGGCCAAGATTTTTAAGAGAAAAAATTCCAGTTTTCTGAAGTGTTTAAAAGAGATTTAAAAGAGTTTTTGGGCTTTAATCTTTCAATCTTTATTGTTTTGGGTTTTTGGAAAATCAAAGAAACTAGGTTTTGGGATTTTGATTTGATCTTTTATTTCTATCATATACAAGAGATTTCCCAAGTAGTTTTTCTTTGTTGCTTGTTTCCAAAACACCTAGTTTTTCACACTTGAGTTATATCTTCTATCCTAACAAATTAGGATCTTGTTTTTTTTTGAAAAAAGAAAGAGAAAAGAAAAGAGAGATTGAGTTTGTGGTTTTTGGAACCACTTGTTGTAAACACCCTTATTCCTTGTGTATCCCTCTTCGGTAGAGGTGATCGGGTGATTGGTTTGTAAACCCTCTTAGGTAGAGGTTGAGGTTGTGTAATTGGGTTGTTGGTTTGCTCCCTCTAGTGAGAGGTGGAGTTGGTTTGTATATCCCTCTTCGGTAGAGGTGATTGGTTGTTGTTGTTTGGCTACGGGCCTACCCCTCGGTTGTGAGGTGGTTGTTTGAGAGAGGAGTTCGGTACTCCCTTGGTTGTAAAAATCCTTCTCGGTGAAGGTTCCCTCGGTGGGAGTCCTCGGTGGACGTTGATAGTGGATTGGAAATCCTACACGGTGGTGTAGGCGGGGATGTAGAGTTAGGGGCTCGAACCTCGAAACACATCTTGGCGTTTGCGTTTGATCCACTTGTCTCTTAACTCTCTCTTTACATTTGTGCAAAGCATCATACTTCATTCATATCATTTATTGCTTGTTGTGCCTTACATAATTCATATTGCTATATCTTGTATTTGCTTGGCTTGATTGTTTGTGCCTCACTTGTACCTAATCAATAAGAGCTTCACATAGCACCTCAACCCATTCAAGGGGAATCAAGAGGAGTTAGTCCAGAGCCCTTCACGGGGAATTCGGCTACACTTGTTGATTGTACTAAGTGTGTTTGTAAAATTTGCATTAGCTTCCGCATTTAGCGCACATAGTTTTGCATTTAGTTCTAGATTAGCAATTACACCTATTCACCCCCCCTCTAGGTGTACCTTCAATTGGTATCAGAGCTAGTGCTCCTGATACTTAGGTTTAACATCCTAGGAGTGAGATCCTTGCTTGCTAATCTATTGTTTGCATTTGCGTGTTTGCACACATATAGTTTTTACCATGGACTTCATGACCCCACCAATGTATGACCCTTCCAACATTCTTGTTTGGAAGACTAGGATGTCCATATACCTCCAAACCCTAGGCTTACATGTCTTCCTTGCGGCTACCAAGAAATGCTATCTTGGAAATCGCATTCATATAGGGGCCAATGCACAAGCCCTAGAGGCCATTAGAAGCACATTATCTAAAGATTATCTTTTACGTGTTTCTAACATTGATTCCGCTTTTGCAGTATGGAATCTATTGACAACACCACCACCTCCGAGCTTCAAGTACAAATACAACAAGAAGAGGAGTCTAGTGGAGAATCCGACTCACAATGCTATATGGTCCAAGGGAATGACTCCCTTGAAGTACAATCGGAACTTCAACTAGATAGTGATGATGCTAGTTCTTCATGTGATGATATTATAGATCCCCATGCTTTAAATGAAGAACTTTCTATTGTTTGTGAAAAATTAATTGAAAAATATAAGATTTTGAAAACGAAAAGTCTAGAAATTGAAAAAGATAACAAGAGTTTGCATTCTAGACTTAACAATGTTTTGCAAGAGAAGGAAGAGGTTTCTAGTGAATGTGACTCACTTAGATCTCAACTTGATCTTGCCTTAAAAGAAAATGATTTGTTGAAAAATAAAATGATTGTGACAATGTTTTGAAGAAAAATAAAGTTTTGTCTTCAAAAATTGAATTTGTTGTAAAAGAAAATAATTCTTTAAAAATAAAAATTGATTCTATTTCAAAGGATTTAGAAGCTTGTTTAAAGAAAAATGTTGTTTTACAAATAAGATTGATGCACATGTTTGCCATGCTAGGGTAGTATCACACATTTCACCCATTGCATGCCACACTTCTTCTTCTAAGATTAATGAGGATATTTGTTTGCTTAAGAAGAAGGTAGATTGTTTGGGCTCCACTATGAGTCAATGTGCCATGAACCACACACGCTTGGAAACTTTGTTTCGAAAGAAACAAGTTCCATCCTTTATGCATGCACACCCTCCACGGCATACACATGCTCCACACGGACACCATCATCAAACGTATGCTCATGTGTACACTTGTACACATTGTGGACGTAAGGGCCACCTTACTAAATTTTGCTTTGATAGATTACAAGTTGTAAATTTAGCAAAGAAGTTTGTTTGGGTTAGAGAAGGTACTAACCCCATGGACCCAAAAGAGTATGGGTACCAAAGACCACCCCTCCTTTGTTTAATGTAGGTGTGGGCTCTCACATGACGTGAGAGTAGAGACACCTTGGAGTGGATGCGTTCCGTACTTAAAGCTTATCAATTGGATGCATCACTTTCAAGGGAAGATTTGGTGGAGATGACCACCATGTTTTGGAGACAAGAGAAGTTGCCCTCTAGGTTTTGGTAACGATTCTCTAACTCCTTATTTATTGTTTACATGCTTTCCATGTTTATCTTTCATAGCATGTTTCATGTTTAGTGATTAGTATGAAAATGTCATGCATATTAGACTTGTGATATACATGTTTAGATATTTTTGAGACACCCATGTTTATTATGGATAAATTCATTTGTGTTCTCTCTTTTTGATTGCTATTGCGTATATCATAGTTCTAATAACATGTGGATATTCATAGTAATCATGTTTAAGATTTACCATGTTGATTTTTATCTTGTTTTTGATGCTTCATGTTTTGATTACATGTTGAAGTGTTAGTTTTCAATAAGACTAGGACTTATATTTGTACATATAGTGGGCCACAAATAAATCTTTATATATGTTTGTGCTTAATGCTTATTTGAACCCATTAGATGTGCTAGTATAGTCTAGTTTTGATGATTCATACATTTTAAACTTGTATTCATATTTTTGAATTTGTTTTTATAATTATGAGTTTTCACTTCATGTATATGTGTATTATTGTCAAACTTTAAGATATACATGTATACCCCTTGAGTCATTTGCCTTTCATGCAAATCTATATATTGGACTCAATTGTGTTTAGGGATATGTATGTATACTTATTGTGTTGATAATTCATACATATACCTTGAAATGAAATTGGTTTTGGTAAAGATTTAGTTTTTCTTGATTTTGTGTATTTGTTTAACTTCATGTATTTGTCTACTTTATCCAAATTATTAGATATACATGAATATCCTTTTTGAGCCACGTGCCTTCATGCATATATAATTTGTGGACTCTTTATGTGTTTGGATATGTATGTATACTTTAGTATGTATTAGACATACATATGCCTTGAAGATTAAACAAGTTTTATTGATTTACATGTTTTCTTGTTTCAAGGAATTTTGAGCTTAATTGAAAATTTCATAATGCCATTCACACATTACTTGTACACTCACCATTTTTTAAAAAAAAAAATATTTCTCATGAGTATGTTTTCATGAGCATGTATGGACTTTATTGAATATTGAGTGTTTTCAAGTGCTATGTGATTTACATGTGTTTTATGAAAATAATTTTATTTTATTCCTTGCTTGAAGGATTTCGTACTAGTTTATAAGATTTTCATTTAACTAGTTACGGTATTCTTCATTTTGGTAGAGCTTTTCAAACTAAGCTTATTTTCAAACCTATTTTTGAAAACCCCTACCCTTAATGGGAGGATGGATGGGCGATTATGCCTTGTATGCTTCATTGAAAATCTTTTACCTTGTGCATATGAAGGGTGGATTAGGTTATGAGTTATACACTTGAACGTATTGTTATGTCAATTGGTATCATTGAACTCTTTCAATTGGTATCATTTTGATCTTTTTGTATACTCATATGTTTATTGTGTATGTATATTTTCAATTGGTATCATCTATTAGTGATTGGTACTCATTCTATTTCATACACATATACTTGTTTATTTGTGCTTGTTATATCCCTATATCATTAAAGCACAAATCTTGTTTTTATGCTAGTGCTTGAGCTTCAACTTTATTTCAATTGATTTAGTTTTCAATTGATATCCTATTACAAGCCTATGCATAATTTTTGTTCGTATTTCATAAAGGGGGAGAAAATTCGTTTTTCATATTTTAATTGGTATTTGTATTCCCACTCCCTCACTTTATGATTGAAAAAATTCAAATTGGTATCATATATTCAAAATGAAAATTATTTACAATTGGTATCAAGATGTCTTATGTTTTAAATTGGTATCTAAAAATTTTGATTAAAGAAAAATACAAAAGTTTTGATTGATTGATTTTTGTTTACCTTCAATTGTTTATCTAAAATTTTGTTTACTTTTAATTGGTATCAAGATGCTTCATTGACATATGCTTAATTGATATCATGTTTTTTATAGTCACCCCTTATTGACTTTGTTTTTGTTTTTAGACAAAAGGGGAGAACATTGTTTTATTGTTTTGATTGACAAAAAGGGAGAAAAATTTTTACCCCTCATTTATTGTTTTGATTATTTACCCTTTGTTGATGATTGACAAAAAGGGGGAGAATAAGTTGTGTTTTATAAATGTTTTATATATGCATACTTATGTTTTTGCATATATTAAGTTTTATTGGTGTTTTATTGGTATCTAGAGCATCTAGTGTTGTTGTTAATGCTTTATTAATTTAATTGATAAAACTAGAGCTTCTAGAATTTGTTTTATGCATTTTGATGCATACATGTTTGTGTACAGTCATTGCCTATATTTTGTTTAATTGTTTATGCATGAGTTAAGGGGGAGCTTCTTTGAAGCTTAACTTTAATCCATGCATGTATAACTCCATGAGTTTTGTCATAATCAAAAGGGGGAGATTGTTGGCCCAAAGGCCTTCCACTCTAGTTTTGATGATGATTAACTCATGTAGTTATGTTTACTAATAATCTTGTGTTGTTTAAGTTTCAGATTCCTTAACCAAGATATTAGTTGATGATTAGCTTCAACAAGGAGTTTAGAAGCTATTCATGTTGATTCCAGGGCCAAGCTTCAAGTTCACACATTGCCTAGCCCATGGATGGAGTTTTGGAGCTAGTCTATTTGAAGATGAAGATCATCAAGAAGACTTAGGTATTCATAGTTTAGATAGTGTATTTTAGATCCATATTGTAAAGCTTAGTATAGTTGATATGCTCAAGTGCACAAAACACACATGTTTTATGTTTGGATATTGGTTTTTCGGTTTTTGAGTTTAACCGATATGAGTTTTCATGGATAATAGATCAAAACAAGTTTACTTTATTCTTATGTATATTAGATATGTTCTAGATATACATAAATGCTTAAACTTGCTAGACAAACTTATTTTGACTATCCTATTCATGTTTTGGAAAAATCAAGTTTGGAAAAATACAAGTGTTTGTTTTTGATAAAATTTGCAAGACTCAAAATGAATTGATATGATTGATATATGTCTTGAATTTTTATCACTTGTTTGAGTTTTGATATAAATGATAAAAATATTTTTGGTGATTTTTAGAAGTATTAAAAGATTTTTATAAAATATTTTTCCCAAGTTTTCTGACCCAGTTTTCAGTTCCAGACTCAACCAGTCGACTAAGTCAGGTTATTAGTCGACTTGGCTGAAGTCCGGTCGACCAGGCCGGTCGACCGACGTGCACAAATCTGTGCACGTTTGGAGTCACTGGACGGTCGACCGGACAGTCGACCGCGTCGAGAGCAGAACTCTCTGTTTGTTTGGGTCGACCGGGCCGGTCGACCGCAGTTGCCCAACGGTCATATTTCAGACCGTTGGCGGTCGACCGGACCGGTCGACCGTTAGCCTGTCAGGCTGCCAGCTCAGCCTAACGGCTAGTTTTCTGATGGGCCTATATAAACCCCATCTCTTTGGGGATTTTGGCCAAGATTTTTAAGAGAAAAAATTCCAGTTTTCTGAAGTGTTTAAAAGAGATTTAAAAGAGTTTTTGGGCTTTAATCTTTCAATCTTTATTGTTTTGGGTTTTTTGAAAATCAAAGAAACTAGGTTTTGGGATTTTGATTTGATCTTTTATTTCTATCATATACAAGAGATTTCCCAAGTAGTTTTTCTTTGTTGCTTGTTTCCAAAAACACCTAGTTTTCCACACTTGAGCTATATCTTCTATCCTAATCTATTAGGATCTTGTTTTTGTGGAAAAAGAAAAGAGAAAAGAAAAGAGAGATTGAGTTTGTGATTTTTGGAACCACTTGTTGTAAACACCCTTATTCCTTGTGTATCCCTCTTCGGTAGAGGTGATCGGGTGATTGGTTTGTAAACCCTCTTAGGTAGAGGTTGAGGTTGTGTAATTGGGTTGTTGGTTTGCTCCCTCTAGTGAGAGGTGGAGTTGGTTTGTATATCCCTCTTCGGTAGAGGTGATTGGTTTTGTTGTTTGGCTACGGGCCTACCCCTCGGTTGTGAGGTGGTTGTTTGAGAGAGGAGTTCGGTACTCCCTTGGTTGTAAAAATCCTTCTCGGTGAAGGTTCCCTCGGTGGAAGTCCTCGATGGACGTTGATAGTGGAATGGAAATCCTACACGGTGGTGTAGGCGGGGATGTAGAGCAAGGGGCTCGAACCTCGAAACACATCTTGGCCTTTGCGTTTGATCCACTTGTCTCTTAACTCTCTCTCTCTCTCTCTACATTTGTGCAAAGCATCATACTTCATTCATATCATTTATTGCTTGTTGTGCCTTGCATAATTCATATTGCTATATTTTGTATTTGCTTGGCTTGATTGTTTGTGCCTCACTTGTACCTAATCAACAAGAGCTTCACATAGCACCTCAACCCATTCAAGGGGAATCAAGAGGAGTTAGTCCAGAGCCCTTCACGGGGAATTCGGCTACACTTGTTGATTGTACTAAGTGTGTTTGCAAAATTTGCATTAGCTTCCGCATTTAGCGCACACAGTTTTGCATTTAGTTCTAGATTAGCAATTACACCTATTCACCGCCCCCTCTAGGTGTACCTTCAATTGGTATCAGAGCTAGTGCTCCTGATACTTAGGCTTAACATCCTAGGAGTGAGATCCTTACTTGCTAATCTATTGTTTGCATTTGCTTGTTTGCACACATATAGTTTTTACCATGGACTTCATGACCCAACCAATGTATGACCCTTCCAACATTCTTGTTTGGAAGACTAGGATGTCCATATACCTCCAAACCCTAGGCTTACATGTCTTCCTTGCGGCTACCAAGAAATGCTATCTTGGAAATCGCATTCATATAGGGGCCAATGCACAAGCCCTAGAGGCCATTAGAAGCACATTATCTAAAGATTATCTTTTACGTGTTTCTAACATTGATTCCGCTTTTGCAGTATGGAATCTATTGACAACAACCACCACCTCCGAGCTTCAAGTACAAATCCAACAAAAAGAGGAGTCTAGTGGAGAATCCGACTCACAATGCTATATGGTCTAAGGGAATGACTCCCTTGAGGTACAATCGGAACTTCAACTAGATAGTGATGATGCTAGTTCTTCATGTGATGATATTATAGATCCCCATGCTCTAAATGAAGAACTTTCTATTGTTTGTGAAAAATTAATTGAAAAATATAAGATTTTGAAAAAGAAAAGTCTAGAAATTGAAAAAGATAACAAGAGTTTGCATTCTAGACTTAACAATGTTTTGCAAGAGAAGGAAGAGGTTTCTAATGAATGTGACTCACTTAGATCTCAACTTGACCTTGCCTTAAAAGAAAATGATTTGTTGAAAAATAAAAATGATTGTGACAATGTTTTGAAGAAAAATAAAGTTTTGTCTTCAAAAATTGAATTTGTTGTAAAAGAAAATAATTCTTTAAAAATAAAAATTGATTCTATTTCAAAGGATTTAGAAGCTTGTTTAAAGAAAAATGTTGTTTTACAAAATAAGATTGATGCACATGTTTGCCATGCTAGGGTAGTATCACACATTTCACCCATTGCATGCCACACTTCTTCTTCTAAGATTAATGAGGATATTTGTTTGCTTAAGAAGAAGGTAGATTGTCTGGGCTCCACTATGAGTCAATGTGCCATGAACCACACACGCTTGGAAACTTTGTTTCGAAAGAAACAAGTTCCATCCTTTATGCATGCACACCCTCCACGGCATACACATGCTCCACACGGACACCATCATCAAACGTATGCTCATGTGTACACTTGTACACATTGTGGACGTAAGGGCCACCTTGCTAAATTTTGCTTTGATAGATTACAAGTTGTAAATTTAGCAAAGAAGTTTGTTTGGGTTAGAGAAGGTACTAACCCCCATGGACCCAAAAGAGTATAGGTACCAAAGACCACCCCTCCTTTGTTTAATGTAGGTGTGGGCTCTCACATGACGTGAGAGTAGAGACACCTTGGAGTGGATGTGTTCCGTACTTAAAGCTTATCAATTGGATGCATCACTTTCAAGGGAAGATTTGGTGGAGATGACCACCATGTTTTGGAGACAAGGGAAGTTGCCCTCTAGGTTTTGGTAACGATTCTCTAACTCCTTATTTATTGTTTACAAGCTTTCCATGTTTATCTTTCATAGCATGTTTCATGTTTAGTGATTAGTATGAAAATGCCATGCTTATTAGACTTGTGATATACATGTTTAGATATTTTTGAGACACCCATGTTTATTATGGATAAATTCATTTGTGTTCTCTCTTTTTGATTGCTATTGCGTATATCATAGTTCTAATAACATGTGGATATTCATAGTAATCATGTTTAAGATTTACCATGTTGATTTTTATCTTGTTTTTGATGCTTCATGTTTTGATTACATGTTTAAGTGTTAGTTTTCATTAAGACTAGGACTTATATTTGTACATATAGTGGGCCACAAATAAATCTTTATATATGTTTGTGCTTAATGCTTATTTGAACCCATTAGATGTGCTAGTATAGTCTAGTTTTGATGATTCATACATTTTAAACTTGTATTCATATTTTTGAATTTGTTTTTATAATTATGAGTTTTCACTTCATGTATATGTGTATTATTGTCAAACTTTAAGATATACATGTATACCCCTTGAGTCATTTGCCTTTCATGCAAATCTATATATTGGACTCAATTGTGTTTAGGGATATGTATGTATACTTATTGTGTTGATAATTCATACATATACCTTGAAATGAAATTGGTTTTGGTAAAGATTTAGTTTTTCTTGATTTTGTGTATTTGTTTAACTTCATGTATATGTCTACTTTATCCAAATTATTAGATATACATGAATATCCTTTTTGAGCCACGTGCCTTCATGCATATATAATTTGTGGACTCTTTATGTGTTTGGATATGTATGTATACTTTAGTTTGTATTAGACATACATATGCCTTGAAGATTAAACAAGTTTTATTGATTTACATGTTTTCTTGTTTCAAGGAATTTTGAGCTTAATTGAAAATTTCATAATGCCATGTCACACATTACTTGTACACTCACCATTTTTAAAAAAAAAAAAATATTTCTCATGAGTATGTTTTCATGATCATGTATGGACTTTATTGAATATTGAGTGTTTTCAAGTGCTATGTGATTTACATGTGTTTTATGAAAATAATTTTGTTTTATTCCTTACTTGAAGGATTTCGTACTAGTTTATAAGATTTTCATTTAACTAGTTACGGTATTCTTCATTTTGGTAGAGCTTTTCAAACTAAGCTTATTTTCAAACCTATTTTTGAAAACCCCTACCCTTAATGGGAGGATGGATGGGCGATTATGCCTTGTATGCTTCATTGAAAATCTTTTACCTTGTGCATATGAAGGGTGGATTAGGTTATGAGTTATACACTTGAACGTATTGTTATGTCAATTGGTATCATTGAACTCTTTCAATTGGTATCATTTTGATCTTTTTGTATACTCATATGTTTATTGTGTATGTATATTTTCAATTGGTATCATCTATTAGTGATTGGTACTCATTCTATTTCATACACATATACTTGTTTTATTTGTGCTTGTTATATCCCTATATCATTAAAGCACAAATCTTGTTTTTATGCTAGTGCTTGAGCTTCAACTTTATTTCAATTGATTTAGTTTTCAATTGATATCCTATTACAAGCCTATGCATAATTTTTGTTGGTATTTCATAAAGGGGGAGAAAATTCGTTTTTCATATTTCAATTGGTATTTGTATTCCCACTCCCTCACTTTATGATTGAAAAAATTCAAATTGGTATCATATATTCAAAATGAAAATTATTTACAATTGGTATCAAGATGTCTTATGTTTTAAATTGGTATCTAAAAATTTTGATTAAAGAAAAATACAAAAGTTTTGATTGATTGATTTTTGTTTACCTTCAATTGTTTATCTAAAATTTTGTTTACTTTTAATTGGTATCAAGATGCTTCATTGACATATTCTTAATTGATATCATGTTTTTATAGTCACCCCTTATTGACTTTGTTTTTGTTTTTAGACAAAAGGGGGAGAACATTGTTTTATTGTTTTGATTGACAAAAAGGGGAGAAAAATTTTTACCCCTCATTTATTGTTTTGATTGTTTACCCCTTTGTTGATTATTGACAAAAAGGGGGAGAATAAGTTGTGTTTTATAAATGTTTTATATATGCATACTTATGTTTTTGCATATATTAAGTTTTATTGGTGTTTTATTAGTATCTAGAGCATCTAGTGTTGTTGTTAATGCTTTATTAATTTAATTGGTAAAACTAGAGCTTCTAGAATTTGTTTTATACATTTTGATGCATACATGTTTGTGTACATTCATTGCCTATATTTTGTTTAATTGTTTATGCATGAGTTAAGGGGGAGCTTCTTTGAAGCTTAACTTTAATCCATGCATGTATAACTCCATGAGTTTTGTCATCATCAAAAAGGGGGAGATTGTTGGCCCAAAGGCCTTCCACTCTAGTTTTGATGATGATTAACTCATGTAGTTATGTTTACTAATAATCTTGTGTTGTTTAAGTTTCAGATTCCTTAACCAAGATATTAGTTGATGATTAGCTTCAACAAGGAGTTTAGAAGCTATTCATGTTGATTCCAGGGCCAAAGCTTCAAGTTCACACATTGCCTAGCCCATGGATGGAGTTTTGGAGCTAGTCTACTTGAAGATGAAGATCATCAAGAAGACTTAGGTATCCATAGTTTAGATAGTGTGTTTTAGATCCATTTTGTAAAGCTTAGTATAGTTGATATGCTCAAGTGCACAAAACACACATGTTTTATGTTTGGATATTGGTTTTTTCGTTTTTGAGTTTAACCGATATGAGTTTTCATGGATAATAGATCAAAACTAGTTTACTTTATTCTTATGTATATTAGATATGTTCTAGATATACATAAATGCTTAAACTTGCTAGACAAACTTATTGACTATCCTATTCATGTTTTGGAAAAATCAAGTTTAGAAAAATACAAGTGTTTGTTTTTGATAAAATTTGCAAGACTCAAAATGAATTGATATGATTGATATATGTCTTGAAATTTTTATCACTTGTTTGAGTTTTGATATAAAATGATAAAAATATTTTTGGTGATTTTTAGAAGTATTAAAAGATTTTTATAAAATATTTTTCCCAAGTTTTCTTACCCAGTTTTCAGTTCCAGACTCAACCAGTCGACTAAGTCAGGTTATTAGTCGACTTGGCTGAAGTCCGGTCGACCGGGCCGGTCGACTGACGTGCACAAATCTGTGCACGTTTGGAGTCACTGGGACGGTCGACCGGGACGGTCGACCGCGTCGAGAGCAGAGCTCTCTGTTTGTTTGGGTCGACCGGGCCGGTCGACCGCAGTTGCCCAACGGTCATATTTCAGACCGTTGGCGGTCGACCGGGCCGGTCGACCGTTAGCCTGTCAGGCTGCCAGCTCAGCCTAACGGCTAGTTTTCTGATGGGCCTATATAAACCCCATCTCTTTGGGGATTTTGGCCAAGATTTTTAAGAGAAAAAATTCCAGTTTTCTGAAGTGTTTAAAAGAGATTTAAAAGAGTTTTTGGGCTTTAATCTTTCAATCTTTATTGTTTTGGTTTTTTGGAAAATCAAAGAAAACTAGGTTTTGGGATTTTGATTTGATCTTTTATTTCTATCATATACAAGAGATTTCCCAAGTAGTTTTTCTTTGTTGCTTGTTTCCAAAAACACCTAGTTTTTCACACTTGAGCTATATCTTCTATCCTAATCTATTAGGATCTTGTTTTTGTGGAAAAAGAAAAGAGAAAAGAAAAGAGAGATTGAGTTTGTGGTTTTTGGAACCACTTGTTGTAAACACCCTTATTCCTTGTGTATCCCTCTTCGGTAGAGGTGATCGGGTGATTGGTTTGTAAACCCTCTTAGGTAGAGGTTGAGGTTGTGTAATTGGGTTGTTGGTTTGCTCCCTCTAGTGAGAGGTGGAGTTAGTTTGTATATCCCTCTTCGGTAGAGGTGATTGGTTGTTGTTGTTTGGCTACGGGCCTACCCCTCGGTTGTGAGGTGGTTGTTTGAGAGAGGAGTTCGGTACTCCCTTGGTTGTAAAAATCCTTCTCGGTGAAGGTTCCCTCGGTGGGAGTCCTCGGTGGACGTTGATAGTGGATTGGAAATCCTACACGGTGGTGTAGGCGGGGATGTAGAGCTAGGGGCTCGAACCTCGAAACACATCTTGGCCTTTGCGTTTGATCCACTTGTCTCTTAACTCTCTCTCTCTTTACATTTGTGCAAAGCATCATACTTCATTCATATCATTTATTGCTTGTTGTGCCTTGCATAATTCATATTGCTATATTTTGTATTTGCTTGGCTTGATTGTTTGTGCCTCACTTGTACCTAATCAACAAGAGCTTCACATAGCACCTCAACCCATTCAAGGGGAATCAAGAGGAGTTAGTCCAGAGCCCTTCACGGGGAATTCGGCTACACTTGTTGATTGTACTAAGTGTGTTTGCAAAATTTGCATTAGCTTCCGCATTTAGCGCACATAGTTTTGCATTTAGTTCTAGATTAGCAATTACACCTATTCACCCCCCACCCCTCTAGGTGTACCTTCAATTGGTATCAGAGCTAGTGCTCCTGATACTTAGGCTTAACATCCTAGGAGTGAGATCCTTGCTTGCTAATCTATTGTTTGCATTTGCGTGTTTGCACACATATAGTTTTTATCATGGACTTCATGACCCCACCAATGTATGACCCTTCCAACATTCTTGTTTGGAAGACTAGGATGTCCATATACCTCCAAACCCTAGGCTTACATGTCTTCCTTGCGGCTACCAAGAAATGCTATCTTGGAAATCGCATTCATATAGGGGCCAATGCACAAGCCCTAGAGGCCATTAGAAGCACATTATCTAAAGATTATCTTTTACGTGTTTCTAACATTGATTCTACTTTTGCAGTATGGAATCTATTGACAACAACCACCACCTCCGAGCTTCAAGTACAAATCCAACAAGAAGAGGAGTCTAGTGGAGAATCCGACTCACAATGCTATATGGTCCAAGGGAATGACTCCCTTGAGGTACAATCGGAACTTCAACTAGATAGTGATGATGCTAGTTCTTCATGTGATGATATTATAGATCCCCATGCTTTAAATGAAGAACTTTCTATTGTTTGTGAAAAATTAATTGAAAAATATAAGATCTTGAAAAGAAAAGTCTAGAAATTGAAAAAGATAACAAGAGTTTGCATTCTAGACTTAACAATATTTTGCAAGAGAAGGAAGAGGTTTCTACTGAATGTGACTCACTTAGATCTCAACTTGATCTTGCCTTAAAAGAAAATGATTTGTTGAAAAATAAAAATGATTGTGACAATGTTTTGAAGAAAAATAAAGTTTTGTCTTCAAAAATTGAATTTTTTGTAAAAGAAAATAATTCTTTAAAAATAAAAATTGATTCTATTTCAAAGGATTTAGAAGCTTGTTTAAAGAAAAATGTTGTTTTACAAAATAAGATTGATGCACATGTTTGCCATGCTAGGGTAGTATCACACATTTCACCCATTGCATGCCACACTTCTTCTTCTAAGATTAATGAGGATATTTGTTTGCTTAAGAAGAAGGTAGATTGTTTGGGCTCCACTATGAGTCAATGTGCCATGAACCACACACGCTTGGAAACTTTGTTTCGAAAGAAACAAGTTTCATCCTTTCTGCATGCACACCCTCCACGGCATACACATGCTCCACACGGACACCATCATCAAACGTATGCTCATGTGTACACTTGTACACATTGTGGACGTAAGGGCCACCTTGCTAAATTTTGCTTTGATAGATTACAAGTTGTAAATTTAGCAAAGAAGTTTGTTTGGGTTAGAGAAGGTACTAACCCCCATGGACCCAAAAGAGTATGGGTACCAAAGACCACCCCTCCTTTGTTTAATGTAGGTGTGGGCTCTCACATGACGTGAGAGTAGAGACACCTTGGAGTGGATGCGTTCCGTACTTAAAGCTTATCAATTGGATGCATCACTTTCAAGGGAAGATTTGGTGGAGATGACCACCATGTTTTGGAGACAAGGGAAGTTGCCCTCTAGGTTTTGGTAACGATTCTCTAATTCCTTATTTATTGTTTACATGCTTTTCATGTTTATCTTTCATAGCATGTTTCATGTTTAGTGATTAGTATGAAAATGCCATGCTTATTAGACTCGTGATATACATGTTTAGATATTTTTGAGACACCCATGTTTATTATGGATAAATTCATTTGTGTTCTCTCTTTTTGATTGCTATTGCGTATATCATAGTTCTAATAACATGTGGATATTCATAGTAATCATGTTTAAGATTTACCATGTTGATTTTTATCTTGTTTTTGATGCTTCATGTTTTGATTACATGTTTAAGTGTTAGTTTTCATTAAGACTAGGACTTATATTTGTACATATAGTGGGCCACAAATAATTCTTTATATATGTTTGTGCTTAATGCTTATTTGAACCCATTAGATGTGCTAGTATAGTCTAGTTTTGATGATTCATACATTTTAAACTTGTATTCATATTTTTGAATTTGTTTTTATAATTATGAGTTTTCACTTCATGTATTTGTGTATTATTGTCAAACTTTAAGATATACATGTATACCCCTTGAGTCATTTGCCTTTCATGCAAATCTATATATTGGACTCAATTGTGTTTAGGGATATGTATGTATACTTATTGTGTTGATAATTCATACATATGCCTTGAAATGAAATTAGTTTTGGTAAAGATTTAGTTTTTCTTGATTTTGTGTATTTGTTTAACATCATGTATATGTCTACTTTATCCAAATTATTAGATATACATGAATATCCTTTTTGAGCCACGTGCCTTCATGCATATATAATTTGTGGACTCTTTATGTGTTTGGATATGTATGTATACTTTAGTTTGTATTAGACATACATATGCCTTGAAGATTAAACAAGTTTTATTGATTTACATGTTTTCTTATTTCAAGGAATTTTGAGCTTAATTGAAAATTTCATAATGCCATGTCACACATTACTTGTACACTCACCATTTTTTTAAAAAAAAAAATATTTCTCATGAGTATGTTTTCATGAGCATGTATGGACTTTATTGAATATTGAGTGTTTTCAAGTGCTATGTGATTTACATGTGTTTTATGAAAATAATTTTGTTTTATTCCTTACTTGAAGGATTTCGTACTAGTTTATAAGATTTTCATTTAACTAGTTACGGTATTCTTCATTTTGGTAGAGCTTTTCAAACTAAGCTTATTTTCAAACCTATTTTTGAAACCCCTACCCTTAATGGGAGGATGGATGGGCGATTATGCCTTGTATGCTTCATTGAAAATCTTTTACCTTGTGCATATGAAGGGTGGATTAGGTTAAGAGTTATACACTTGAACGTATTGTTATGTCAATTGGTATCATTGAACTCTTTCAATTGGTATCATTTTGATCTTTTTGTATACTCATATGTTTATTGTGTATGTATATTTTCAATTGGTATCATCTATTAGTGATTGGTACTCATTCTATTTCATACACTTATACTTGTTTTATTTGTGCTTGTTATATCCCTATATCATTAAAGCACAAATCTTGTTTTTATGCTAGTGCTTGAGCTTCAACTTTATTTCAATTGATTTAGTTTTCAATTGATATCCTATTACAAGCCTATGCATAATTTTTGTTGGTATTTCATAAAGGGGGAGAAAATTCGTTTTTCATATTTCAATTGGTATTTGTATTCCCACTCCCTCACTTTATGATTGAAAATTTTCAAATTGGTATCATATATTCAAATGAAAATTATTTACAATTGGTATCAAGATGTCTTATGTTTTAAATTGGTATCTAAAATTTTGATTAAAGAAAAATACAAAAGTTTTGATTGATTGATTTTTGTTTACCTTCAATTGTTTATCTAAAATTTTGTTTACTTTTAATTGGTATCAAGATGCTTCATTGACATATTCTTAATTGATATCACGTTTTTATAGTCACCCCTTATTGACTTTGTTTTTGTTTTTAGACAAAAGGGGGAGAACATTGTTTTATTGTTTTGATTGACAAAAAGGGGAGAAAAATTTTTACCCCTCATTTATTATTTTGATTGTTTACCCCTTTGTTGATGATTGACAAAAGGGGGAGAATAAGTTGTGTTTTATAAATGTTTTATATATGCATACTTATGTTTTTGCATATATTAAGTTTTATTGGTGTTTTATTGGTATCTAGAGCATCTAGTGTTGTTGTTAATGCTTTATTAATTTAATTGGTAAAACTAGAGCTTCTAGAATTTGTTTTATGCATTTTGATGCATACATGTTTGTGTACATTCATTGCCTATATTTTGTTTAATTGTTTATGCATGAGTTAAGGGGGAGCTTCTTTGAAGCTTAACTTTAATCCATGCATGTATAACTCCATGAGTTTTGTCATCATCAAAAAGGGGGAGATTGTTGGCCCAAAAGCCTTCCACTCTAGTTTTGATGATGATTAACTCATGTAGTTATGTTTACTAATAATCTTGTGTTGTTTAAGTTTCAGATTCCTTAACCAAGATATTAGTTGATGATTAGCTTCAACAAGGAGTTTAGAAGCTATTCATGTTGATTCCAGGGCCAAAGCTTCAAGTTCACACATTGCCTAGCCCATGGATGGAATTTTGGAGCTAGTCTACTTGAAGATGAAGATCATCAAGAAGACTTAGGTATCCATAGTTTAGATAGTGTGTTTTA
This sequence comes from Agave tequilana, assembly GCA_038442645.1. Taxonomy (NCBI): domain Eukaryota; kingdom Viridiplantae; phylum Streptophyta; class Magnoliopsida; order Asparagales; family Asparagaceae; genus Agave; species Agave tequilana. The sequence continues at coordinate 29,661 of JAVJIF010014247.1, forward strand.
GATCCATATTGTAAAGCTTAGTATAGTTGATATGCTCAAGTGCACAAAACACACATGTTTTATGTTTGGATATTGGTTTTTCGGTTTTTGAGTTTAACCGATATGAGTTTTCATGGATAATAGATCAAAACAAGTTTACTTTATTCTTATATATATTAGATATGTTCTAGATATACATAAATGCTTAAACTTGCTAGACAAACTTATTTTAACTATCCTATTCATGTTTTGGAAAAATCAAGTTTGGAAAAATACAAGTGTTTGTTTTTGATAAAATTTGCAAGACTCAAAATGAATTGATATGATTGATATATGTCTTGAAATTTTTATCACTTGTTTGAGTTTTGATATAAAATGATAAAAATATTTTTGGTGATTTTTAGAAGTATTAAAAGATTTTTATAAAATATTTTTCCCAAGTTTTCTGACCCAGTTTTCAGTTTCAGACTCAACCAGTCGACTAAGTCAGGTTATTAGTCGACTTGGCTGAAGTCCGGTCGACCGGGCCGGTCGACCGACGTGCACAAATCTGTGCACGTTTGGAGTCACTGGGACGGTCGACCAGGACGGTCGACCGCGTCGAGAGCAGAGCTCTCTGTTTGTTTGGGTCGACCGGGCCGGTCGACCGCAGTTGCCCAACGGTCATATTTCAGACCGTTGGCGGTCGACCGGGCCGGTCGACCGTTAGCCTGTCAGGCTGCCAGCTCAGCCTAACGGCTAGTTTTCTGATGGGCCTATATAAACCCCATCTCTTTGGGGATTTTGGCCAAGATTTTTAAGAGAAAAAATTCCAGTTTTCTGAAGTGTTTAAAAGAGATTTAAAAGAGTTTTTGGGCTTTAATCTTTCAATCTTTATTGTTTTGGGTTTTTGGAAAATCAAAGAAAACTAGGTTTTGGTATTTTGATTTGATCTTTTATTTCTATCATATACAAGAGATTTCCCAAGTAGTTTTTCTTTGTTGCTTGTTTCCAAAAACACCTAGTTTTTCACACTTGAGCTATATCTTCTATCCTAATCTATTAGGATCTTGTTTTTGTGGAAAAAGAAAAGAGAAAAGAAAAGAGAGATTGAGTTTGTGGTTTTTGGAACCACTTGTTGTAAACACCCTTATTCCTTGTGTATCCCTCTTCGGTAGAGGTGATCGGGTGATTGGTTTGTAAACCCTCTTAGGTAGAGGTTGAGGTTGTGTAATTGGGTTGTTGGTTTGCTCCCTCTAGTGAGAGGTGGAGTTGGTTTGTATATCCCTCTTCGGTAGAGGTGATTGGTTGTTGTTGTTTGGCTACGGGCCTACCCCTCGGTTGTGAGGTGGTTGTTTGAGAGAGGAGTTCGGTACTTCCTTGGTTGTAAAAATCCTTCTCGGTGAAGGTTCCCTCGGTGGGAGTCCTCGGTGGACGTTGATAGTGGATTGGAAATCCTACACGGTGGTGTAGGCGGGGATGTAGAGCTAGGGGCTCGAACCTCGAAACACATCTTGGCCTTTGCGTTTGATCCACTTGTCTCTTAACTCTCTCTCTCTTTACATTTGTGCAAAGCATCATACTTCATTCATATCATTTATTACTTGTTGTGCCTTGCATAATTCATATTGCTATATTTTGTATTTGCTTGGCTTGATTGTTTGTGCCTCACTTGTACCTAATCAACAAGAGCTTCACATAGCACCTCAACCCATTCAAGGGGAATCAAGAGGAGTTAGTCCAGAGCCCTTCACGGGGAATTCGGCTACACTTGTTGATTGTACTAAGTGTGTTTGCAAAATTTGCATTAGCTTCCGCATTTAGCGCACATAGTTTTCATTTAGTTCTAGATTAGCAATTACACCTATTCACCCCCCTCTAGGTGTACCTTCACCTGCTTCGTCGAGACTATCAGCCGCAAGGCTAGGCCGGCAACTCTACCTTCGCCCAATCCAGAGCAGTAACTCCTCACGTCAAACTCATTCTCACGAGCGAAGTTGCTGATGGCGTGATAAGCACAGCGCCAATACCTCTGGGTACGCGCGAAGTTCCCATCCGCCAGGCTAGAACTAAAGCACCTAGCAGTGCTAACCACCTTCGCAGCAAGGTGATAACCACAGTGTGCTTCGCTCCCCCGTTCCTCAAGCGTTAAGTTCATTCTTTGCAGCAGAGTTAAGAGATCGTCCCTGTGTGCTGATAGCGGTGCTTATGCAGCTTCAACGCCTAAGGGTGCTCCCAAAGTTCTTAGTCGCGAAGGTAGAGCTAAAGCATTATCTAGTGCCAATCACCTCTACTGTGATGAGAAGAACGAGGCATCATCCTGTGTTTCGCTTCCAAAACTTGCGAGCAAGAAAGTGGTGTCGAAGTTACCTGAACGCATCAATGCGTGATCTACCCAAGCCTTTGTGCTGAGTCGCTTAAACTCGGCTGGGTCCGACTTGCGAGAATTCTTAGCAAGCAAGCGTAAGTCAGAATCACTCCAGACTTCTCCCTCCTATTATCAACAAGTGGGATGTCAGTTGGTGACGGTCCACTCAGTCCGTTACCGGCTAGGACCAATCCCCGCCACTCCTCCAAACCGACGGTCAGTTTTTGATCGACTATCGGTGCATGCTCCTGTGAGGCATAGGAAAAGGGGCGTATCGCGAAATCTACCAGATCTGACCTCTGCATCCGTCAATATGATCGGAAGAGGACGAGAACCGCGCAGGGGCAGCCGAGTGCCGAATAGTGCTAATTTTCCTCCCTTCTGTTCTCCAGATCCTGACTATAGCCCGGAATTAAGCCAAGTCTTGGTACACGAAGAAGGTGTCTTTCAAACATCAGATCTAGGGTCGCAATACCCTATAGTTATGAGCAGCCATCCTCCTCAACTGCAGTAACCTTACCAGAACCAATGAGAGGATTATTTCAATGGTCTGATGAGGAGGACGAAGACAGTGGGTATGCCTCTTCGGCAACAGTCAGCTCGGTACGAACAGATAGAGTGCATATGACTGATAACGGTAATGATGACCTCCGTCGATGGTTAGAAGCTCAAGAGCAAACCTCTAAGGCCCAGCAAGAAGTCTTAGACAACATTTATAGATGCTCGCTCAACCTCTCACTAACCGGAATAACAATGATACTGGGAGCAACCATAATGAGGAAGAACATCATAACGATGAATAACCCAAGACTGAGAAGTCATAGGAAAGTTCTTCTATGGATGCTGAAGTTCTTAAGGGCATCTAAGCTCAGATTGCATCCCTGACCCAGAGGGATGAACTGAAGAAAGTAAGGGCAGTCCGTCCTTACCCTTTGGAATGGGATTCAGTACCATGCCCACCAAAGTTCAAACCACCAACATTACATACGTATGATGGTAAGAGCTCACCGAACCAGCACATCTACTACTTCCGGTCTCAGACCGGTAACGTTATAGACAATGATGCTATTATGGCCAGACTGTTAATTGGCACCCTGAAGGGGGTAGCATTCGACTGGTTCTGATGCCTTCCTCCGGGCTCTATCAATTCTTGGATCGACTTGGAAACTCAATTTCTTTCTCATTTTTACGAGGATGACACTAAGGTAACCATGGATAAACTCCTCTCTACTGTACAGAGGAAAGGTGAATCTGTCCGTGACTACATTGAGCGGTTCAGAAACTTATCCCTGATGTGCCCAGCGGGGATGCCATTACCCATGCTCTTGCAGGCATAACTTCCTCGACCAAGTGGAGATTCATATGGGGGCTGTCAAAACCCATACCTGGAAGGAACTAGTCGAACAAGCTGAGATAGCCGAAAAGTCGGCTAAGAGGTTCGAACCATCTACCCCTAAAGGCAAATGGGGTATGAATAATAAGGGGCGCAGCGACATAGCGCAGTCTTCCCAAGCCAAAGGGAAAGAGACTGTCCGTTGAATTGTCAGGGGACGTTCATTCGAAGGCCAAGAAAAGCGGATTCAATAATCAGGAGTCTAAGTTTCCTCCGAAACAGTACTCCTTCAAAGACGAACAGGTGGTCGCAATATTCCATTTACTCCACAAAGGGAATAATTTGAAGTTGTTGGATGTTCGGCGCCCTAATGAAGTGGGACGCACGAACGATCCCAACTATTGCCTCTTTCATAGGATGGTTCATCATCCAACTGATAAGTGCTTTGTCCTTAAGGACAAAATTCAAGTTTTAGTCGACGCCGGAGTTCTGACTGTGAAATCAGAATAAAAGAAAGTCACTGCAAACATGGTGACCCTCGAGTTCGGCAAAACCCAAAAGTCACAGTTCCTCATGGGACCTTCCCGATCCCTAAAGCACGGCTAGAAGTAAAGCATTCTTCAGCCAAAACTCAAGAGAGTAAGGGTCTTGTTCCCTTGACATTGGAAACAGGAAAATCATGTGGATACACCCAGACCTTGCTCAAGACGAACAATGGGATTCGAAGAAATCCAAGTCAAAGGGCAAATCTTGCAATGTTATCTCTATCTTGCCAGATGATGGCAATCTCACATCAGCTTCTCTTAGCGATTCTGAGGGAGAAAAGCACGCTTACACAGCGCAAACTGATGTACCTCAGCCGACAGGTACTCGATCTGGAAAATCATACTTAAAACAGTATGAGAAAGCTACTGACGAGACACAACAGCAGACGACGTCAGTACAAATACCCACACCGGCTCCGCTCCCGACGACGGGGAAAGGGAAGCAGAAAGAAATTCGGTTTGACCATGTCCTGAAGAAGGCTTCAGGCCCAGGGCTTAACATACCCTTTCGTTTTGACATATTGGCCCAGCTGGCTAATATCCCAGCTCGTATCACCATACACGAGCTCCTTCGTCTCTCAAAAGAGACAAGAGAAGCACTTAAGGATGCACTAGCTAACTCAGAATCATTTCTGACACATATGTCAGAAATCCCTGGGGTGACACTCAGCCCTCTTGCCCTGAATGCCATCATGTGCAACTGAAGGTACCTGCTATTACTTTCACAGCAGAGGATATGCTTCTCAAGGATAATAAGCACGATCGACCTTTGTACTACACTAGATACATCGGTTCGACGTGCATTGAAAGGGTACAGGTTGATCCCGGGTCTGCACTCAGTATCATCCCCAAAAGACTCCTCTACTTCCTTGGCATACCACTGTATCGGTTGTCTGCAACCACTACAACAATATACGGTTTTAATGCAGGGAGTAGTCATCCACTTGGAAAGATTCGATTCCGTTGCCGAATCGGGAGCCTGAAATCAGGGGTGACGTGCTTTGTCATTGACGCTGACACGTCATACAACTTGTTACTAGGGAGACCTTGGATCCACGCTAATTGGATTGTTCCCTCCACTCTGCACCAGTGCTTCAAATATGTTGAAGATGATGCAACAGTACGAACTTTCTTCACTGAGAAGCAACCATTCAAAGGGATAGAAAACTACTTTACTGATGCTCTTCTATATCAGAAAGTCAGTGAAACAGCACAGGAGTCATTGCCTGACAACGATGATAGTGGCAATGAAGCAGATTCAGAGTCTGAAGGTGACACACCAGCTACTTTGGTCAGCAAACCAATTTTAGCATATTTGAATCCTCAATGTAATACTCTTTCTAAAGAGGAGGACGAATGGGTAATTAATGACAATGTTTCCTTTGGTTATCCTGTGAGTGTCGAATTACTTGAATCTGTTACGGATAGCTCTCTACACATGCCCTTACATAAACCAGTACATCAAGAATATCTGTGGAATGTATAGAAGGATCTGTTCTAGTGGTTCCTCCATCCAAAAAGGGTCAATCACCAATAATATTCGGTAGAGCCCAACTGCAAAGGTCTACAGCCACAGATTTAAGTTCAAGCTTAGAGACCCCGCAATTTTTTCATTATGCATGATCAGCACAGCATATGATGAGGAAAATGGAATACAGCCTGCAGCGCGGGAATGGCCTGAATTTCAGAAAAGGAAGACATAGTCTTCTGCATAGTTTTGTGTCGAGAGGGAAACCGGCAAATTACTATGATAACACACGCAGTAGGTTAGGATACGTTACACCTACACCGCCAATGACGGTTCGACCCAAAGATAACAAACGAATCCCATCACGTTCTGCCTCTTCCTCCGAATGGGACTCAGATGTCAATGTAGGAACGTTGTTCAAAGAGCTCACCATTAATATGACTTCAGGCAGCCAATTAGAGCCAGCAGAAGCTACTGATGAGGAACCATGAGCTCAGCAATTGGATTTCCAGTGGGAAAAGCGATTCGAACAACGCGAATCACCTACTGAAGGCAAAGTGATCCAGATTAACTTGGGTAGTCAAGATCACCCTAAACCCATCTGTATAAGTGAAAGCTTATCATTTACGGAAAGAGAAGAATTGATAGTACTCGTAAGAGAGTATATTGATGTCTTCGCATGGAACCACGAGGATATGTCCAGACTTGATCCACAAGTAGTCATGCATCATTTGAACATCAAGACAGACGTCAAGCCAGTCAAGCAACAACAACGCTGATTTCGCCCGAACAGTATGGACGCTATTGAAGCCGAAGTCCATAAACTCATTGCATGCGGCTTCATACAGGAGGAACAGCATCCAGATTGGGTTGCTAACATCGTCCCCATTCTCAAGAAGAATGGAAAAATACGAATCTGTATTGATTATCGCAATCTCAATACAGCCTGTCCTAAAGACGAAGTCCCATTGCCCATCACCGATGTCATGATTGACAATACCTATGGATTCGAAAGAATGTCTTTCATAGACAGCTTCTCAGGGTATAATCAAATTAAGATGTATCTAGAGGATGAGAAGCATACTTCATTCCGGACACCGTTAGGGGTGTATTGCTATACCGTGATGCCTTTCGGATTAAAGAACGCGGGAGCAACTTATCAGCGCGCGATGAGTGTAATTTTTCGTGACCATCTCCGAAAGATGGTAGAATGTTATGTCGACGACATTACTGTCAAAAGCCGCGATAAGAATGACCATCTTCGTGACTTGAGAACGATGTTCGACATAATGCGGGCTCATCGACTAAAGATGAATCCGACAAAATCCTTCTTGGGGTTTTCGAGTGGCAAGTTCCTTGGATTCATTGTTACATCAAAGGAATTCATCTTGACCCAGACAAAGTCAAAGCCATTCAGAACATGCATCCACCTACGAATCTCAAAGAACTTAGGGGCCTACAAGGTAGACTGGCTTATATTAGAAGATTCATTGCAAATCTCCCAGGCCGTTGTCAACCATTCACCCGACTCATGAAAAGGGCGTCTCTTTTGTATGGGATCAAGCCTGTCAAGAAGCTTACGAAGATATCAAAAGATATCTCACAAAACCTTCAGTCTTGGCGGCTCCCACATCAGGAAAACCTTTCCTGCTTTATATAAAAGCTATGGACCATTCTCTCGGTGTTATGCTTGCTCAAAAAGATGATAATGGTCATGAATAGGCTATTTACTATCTGAGCAGGACTCTGATAGGGCGGAATCTCGCTATAACCCTATTGAGAAGGAATGCTTAGCTCTTGTCTTTGCTATTTAGAAGACACGACATTACTTGATCGGCCAACCATACATGTCATTTTCAGAGTGAATCCTTTGCGTCTTCTCATGACGAAACCAGGATTACTGAATTTTAGATTAGCCAAATGGGCCCTCCTTTTGTCTCAGTACGACATGCTCTTTGTCCCTCAGAAGGTGGTTAAAGGTCAGGCACTTGTAGGGTTCTTGGCTGCTCATCCGGTCCTGAAAAGCTCAAAACTTCATGAAGACATTCCAGATGAAGTCTTCGAATCTAATATAACTTCAGAGGATGAAGTTTGTCAGATATTCTTTGATAGAGCGTCACGAACAGGCCATAAAGGCAAGATCATTGCTGGTGTGGGGGTTGTGTTTATCTCACCGCAAAACCATGTCCTTCCTAGGGCATTTTCTCTGACAGAATCATGCTCCAACAATGTGGCAGAATACAATGCTCTACTCATTAGCCTCCAGCTCACTCATGAAATGGGGGTACGCTACCTTGAAGCTTATGGTGATTCAAAACTGATTGTCAATCAGGTTAAAGGCGAGTATGAGGTCCATCACGAAGATTTGGTACCTTATCATCACGCAATCATCAAAATGGCTAATCTATTTAATGGCTTTTATATCAGTCATGTATCCCAATCTCAAAATACTAAGGTCGATGCTCTGGCTGCACTAGCAACAACGTTAGCCTTACCAGTCGACACCAAGTATCACTTTACAGTAAGTACTCGACACCTGGTTTGTTCTAAACACATGTTGAGAACCAAAGAGGTCTATAACATCTCGATGGATCTTGAACCGAGAGATTGGTGATTCCCCCTCATCGACTATGCTTTGCATGGTTTACTACGGGATGACCCTAAAGAAGCGGCATCTATCAGACGAAGGTCTCTTCGTTTTTACTATGATCCAATAGTAAAGACACTCTACCATCGCTCATATGACGGTATCCTCCTCCGTTACCTTTCTAATTCAAAAGCGCAAGAAGTGCTTAAAGAAGCGCACGACGGCATATGCGGAGCTCATCAGCCAGGCCCAAACTCAAAGATCGATTGCACAGGCTTGGATATTATTGGCTGACCATGATAGCCGATGTCATCCAATATGCACGAAGGTGTAAAGCATGCCAAATCCATGCAGACTTCATACATCAGCCTCCAGAGTTGCTCCATCCAACTGTTACTTCGTGGCCATTTGAAGCATGGGGAATCGATGTCATAGGGCCAATCAGGCCCTCTTCAATAAAAGTTCACCGTTTTATCTTAGCAATAACCGATTACTTTTCAAAGTGGGCAGAGGCTATACCACTGGTGGAAGTTAAAACTTCTAACGTGATTAATTTTATCAAACACCATATCATCCATCGATTTGGTGTCCCTAGGCGGATCATCCATGATAACGGTCCCCAATTTGCAAGCCAGGATTCTATCGGTTCTGTGATAGATACCGGATTCAGAATGTGGCATCAACTGCTTATAACCCTGCCGCTAATGGCTTGGCAGAAGCTTTCAACAAGATAATCATTAAGCTACTCAAAAAATTCGTTTCATCAAATAAGCGAGACTGGAATGAGAAGCTTAGTGAATGTCTTTGGGCCTACCAAACCACAATTCGGACCCCGATAGGCAATACACCTTTTTCCCTGGTATACGGGTGCAAAGCAGTCATACCGTTAGAAATTCAGATGCCGTCATTACGAGTCACCTTGATGACCAGAATGACAAAAAAGGACAATAATCGCTTGCGTCTCCAAGAGCTCGAAGCCCTAGATGAGAAGCAGCTACAAGCTCAACAACACATTGAGTTGTATCAAGCTCGGATCTCAAAGGCCTTCAATAAGAAGATTAAGCAAAGGATTTTCCATAAAGGAGATTTGGTTTTAGCCGTCAGACGACCGAAGATCATGACGCACAAAACTAAAGGCAAATTTCAACCCAAATGGGAAGGACCGTTTGTGATAGAAACAGTCTATTCAAATGGAGCATATCGCCTTATGACTTCATACGGAGGCTTACTCATGTGCCAATCAACGGCAAGTTCCTAAAGAAGTATTATCCTTGATAAGGGTCCTTCTCATGATCAAGTTAACGTTACGCCTCTGATCAAGACCTTCAGACTAAGATCTCACAGAAGACGTGTTTACTCCTTTAATCCCTAACTCACCTACAAAGTGAGAACCCAAGGAAAGTATCGCGTTACTCAAAGTAACAAAATAATCTAACGCCTCTAACGACTAAGGACAGAGGAAAATATTGGCCTTTAAGCCCAACATAAGTCCTCGACAACTCATCATGCTGAGGGGAATAGCATGGATAGCCCGACTCAAACGGTAGTTGCTAAAGGCATATCAAATCCGTTGACAGCTTATGGTTTGCTAAAAATCCTAACGGACCTGTTCCCATTTGATTCCCTCTCCAAAATCACTTACCAATTCCCGTCCATGGAATAGTAAGACCATATAGAAAGGTATTCATATCCCTTGCAAAATGACAAGTCTAACCTATTACGTTAACATTAAACCTCTGATAGTGAGACTCTAGCCTGCTCCCCGGGGAATAAAACTAACATCCTTGCGAATTTGGTCAACTTCTCCAGTGAATAAACCCCCTTGTCATTCTCTTTAATAGAATGACAGGTCCAGTCAAATTACTGTTATATTCAAACAGCTCTAACAGTAAATGAATCCTTGTCAAGTTAACATCACACCTCTGACAAGTTGCTTTACAAATCCCCACGGAGCTCTCTGACATATAGTCTTTCATGAGATCTATATTTTTCAGCTCCCCAGCAAATCTCTAGTGGACTCTCTTCAAAGTCTATTATTTCCCACTCAGTCCCTGAAGGAGTTTCTTGATTGTCACATTAACAATACACCTCTGACAATTTCTTCCAAAAATATCCAAAGGAGATATTAATTTCCCACGGATTTATAATCAAATCCTATTTCCCCATGAGATTATTCCTTTTACCGTTATGTCCAGCTTGTCACCTCTGAACGGTAGAAATTCTAAGCTTGGTGGCTTCTCAATCGGTTATGTCCAGTTTATCACCTCTGAATCGACAGATAACCAAGTCTCATCTTTCAGTCCAGTAGGGACTATTCCTTATCATCGTGTCCAGTTTATCACCTCTGAATGACAAAATTTCGAGCTTGGTGGCTTCTCAATCGGTTATGTCCAGTTTATCACCTCTGAACCGACAGATAACTATGTCTCATCTTTCAGTCCAGTAGGGACTATTCCTTGGCAGTTATGTCTAGTTCGCCACCTCTGAACGGCAGGGATTTGAGTCTAGCAATTCCCAATCGGTTATGTCCATATTACCTCTAAACCGACAATACCTAGATCTCTCTTCTTATGGTACTTCAACTGTCATGTCCAGTTCGCCACCTCTGAACATATAAGTCCATAACTTTGTTCTCCTTCCCTCTATCAAGGTCAGGAGTTCTTGCTGTCATGTTAATACGACTACCTCTGAACAGCGAATTATGAGCCTGATGTCTCTTAGTTGGTTATGTCCATATTACCTCAGAACCAACGGGTGCCCAGATCCAATTCACCCTTGCAGTCCCTAGTAGGCTAGCTGCTAAGTTAATGCGACTACCTCTGGCAGCGGATTCAGAGTTTAGTGTGCCTTAGTCTATCATGTCCAGTATATCACCTCTGAATAGACGGGTCCTTAAAATCGGATTCACCTTCATTTTGTCATCATGTCCAGTTTATCACCTCTGAATGACAAAATTTCGAGCTTGGTGGCTTCTCATTCAGTTATGTCCAGTTTATCACCTCTGAACCGACAGATAGCCAAGTCTCCCTTTTTACTTACTGTCACGTCCAGTTCGTCACCTCTGAACAGTAAACACTCTGAGTTTGATAATTTCTAATCGATTATGTCCAGTTTGTTACCTCTGAACCGATAAATATCTAATCTCATCTTTCTTTGTCGTTACGTCTAGTTCGTCACCTCTGAACAGCAAGGCTTCGTATCTGGTGATTTCTAATCATCATGCCCAGGTCATCCGACGATCTTTAATCTGTTACGTTAATATTTACCTCTGAACAGTAAAGATCGTCAAGCTCTTTTCTTTCATCCTCATCTCAATATGATTTGAGTCGAGCCATTTCTCAAATTCGTAACTAATTCTATCAGTTTATCACCTCTGATTAGATTAGTTATACCACTATAGTACAACTTGAAGTAAGAATTGCAAATTCAGAAGATAAAACAAGTTGGAAATACAACAGAGGAGTCAAATAAAATTACTTTTTATTGATTCTAAAAGAGGGATACATGGATTATAAGCTATGAGGGTGCTTCGTAAGACTTGATCCGTTCTTCAAGGATGGCCAGCCTATTCTTCCTTTCCTCAGCAGCTCTGATGAATGCCTGCGACCTCAACTCGGCCTCATTAAAGCTCGCTGTCTGGGACATGCGTGCCTCAATTTCAGCCAAGGATGCCTTCTGTGCTAGCTCCTGTTGCAGGACTTCGTCATTTTGAGCCTTAAGCTACTCTAGCCGAGCGATCTCCTCAAGACGCACCAGTTCAGCCTTGGACAAAAGAAGATTGGCCTTCTTGATCATTTTCTTGGCCTTTTCAATCTTATCCTCAGCGTCGAGAAGAGCACTATTGGAAGCATCTATAGCATCCCCAATTTCTACTCTCCTTGTCTCCAAGGATTTCAAATCTGAAGAAATTGCCTTAGCTGCTTCCTCAGCGGCAAGATGAGCTTCACGCATTTAAGCAGCGAGGTGTTCAAGCTATTCATTGACTGAGGAGTCCAAGTCTGAATGGCTGAGGCGGCACCATTCGTCTACATCCCTCTCAAGCCTCTCCACCAAAAGCTCTAATGTGGCAGCTTGGTCATCCCCTCCAATGTCTCGAATGCTGTCAATACTTTGAGAGAGGACCACCTTCAAAGCAGAGAACGAAGTAGTCAAGCCCTTCAAGACCAAAGCAATAGATCGCTTCAAGCCCTTATAAAAGCTGTCGACTAGCTCAGCCATAAATTCATTCTCGGCTTCAACTACTCCCGGTGAACGATTGGCCCCTGAAGGCAAAGCTACCACCGGTTTCACTGACATAACCGTAGAAGGGATGGCAGAAGCGCTGGCTAGAGCAATATGAGTAATCGCCGGTGATCTCGGAGGAGTCCTTATTAAAACCAGTACACTAGCCACAATGGAAGTAGGGCTGGTGACTATTTCAGGAAAGGTTGGCTCGATAACCAGTGTTGGAGAAGTAGGACTGGTAATTACCTTCAGCTCCGCGATTGGCAGGATAAGTAGCGTTGGCAAAACCACTGGCATCTCACTTACCGATGTAGTTGGAAGTGAGATTGGTTCCACTATCCCCTCAACCTCTTTTTCACTGACCGGTTCGGGCTGATAAGAGGGCAGGTCGTGATACAAAGCATCCAACTCTGCAGCGTCCGCTGCGGTCGAAGTACTTGCTTCACCCCTGATTCCCTCAGGAAGATTGGCTAGCTTTCTTGAAGTCGATGCACCCAAAGGTGGAACACCTGTAGCAAGACTTTGTTGAGCAAGGCATAATGAATATTGAGAGAAAATTACTCTCAAAAGATCAAAGTATTACCGAAAGATGATATCATCTCAATTGCCTTGGCCACAGTTTCTCTCCGAACTTCCTTAACGCGGCATCAGTCCCCTCAGGCTCCATAGGAAAATTTTTAGCAGAGTCAAGACGGACGGCCGGCCCACCTTCACTCGTCGAACCCTCTGTGGTCCATCCTATAGAGCTGGAGGCCAAGGGACTTCCTTTGGAGGACCCGACACCCGAAGGACCGACGTCAGCCGCGTCACCTCCGGAGTCTTCTGAGACGACGAAGTAGCTAGCCTCGTCACCCTCTTTATAAGTGAACAGAGGATCATAATAATCCCCCTGTTCTCCTACAGCCTCGGACCTCGATTCTCTCGCCGTCTCGGTTCCTGAATCATAGGATAAACGAATGAGTTGCATGAAATATATATAAGTATATATCGCAAGAATGGAACTGATCTTACTCACGTCAGGAACAGTTTTATCAACAGTCTGCCTCGGAGCCGATAGCTTAATGACTAATGGAGCGGGAGGAGGAGGCACCGCGGCTGATTCACCCTCTGCAATAACGATGGGAGTGTAGCGACGAGGCTTCTTCACTACCCTCTTCCTGCGAGATCCGCCTTACCGCTTTCGTTTGAAATGGACGTCGGGATCTTCTTCCCCACCTCCTCTACTTCCACGTCCTCCATGGGGGCTGTACCTACCCCACCGGGAGCCTCTAGTGGAACCCCAGCACTCATCTCTCCCTCAAAGCGAGGACTTTCTGCGTCCGAGGACTCACTATCAGCAGTGGCGACAAACTCTCCGAGGCCTGGCACACGAATCCGCCTGCCCTCGCCTCTCTCGGTGACTTTTCGATTAAGCCGCTGAGAGATCAATTTCACACCAAATGAGTTAATAGAAAATCCGGTTGGTGTGGAGTTCGAAGCTCGGTACCACTGACAGAACCCCAGAGTTGTCTGAAGATTCGGAGTCCCCAGCGGCATGCACAGTCGCGCCTCAGTACAGCCAGCAATGAAGAACCGCCAGGCACGAGCACCATTAATGAGGCTCCCCATGAAGGCCAGGCTGATGTTCAGGTTACCTACATATAGTTGGTCATACCCGAACTGACGAGCAAACCGGCTCGGAACATAGGGTTCCAAGTAGCAGGTATCCCCGCTTCTGTACACCAGGTGGGATGGCTGAATGCTAACCAACCATTTGAAGACTCCCCGGCTCAGCGACGTCTGTCCATCTCCTACATCCATGAATTCTTCGCCATAACCTGCATAGCGAATGTAGGGAAAGCACCGAAAAAGACTGTAAATGTCGTGTCGGTACAGTAGTTTGCGAACCGCGGCAACATAAATCCGTGACCACGAACATTCCTCAAACCGAAGAAGAAGTGCCATTCGGACACCTTCTGGAGGTTCCTTACCAGCTTGGATAATAGAAGGGCAGTGAAGGGCGAACCATGCCATCAAATAGGTGTATGGCAAACCGATCCGGGGATTTGGTCCGTCGCAAGGCAGGATAGTACATTTTCCCCTCTTCGTCGTTGGTGGCCTACAGAAAGCCTCCATCAATGCACGAAGGCCCCACTGAATACAGCACACCATTTACCGGGAGAAGTCTAAGGGAACGACCATGGACTAAACGAACAGCCGGTAATAAGACCGTCAGAAGAATGACGTCGCCAGAAGAAGATGGCACCACACATCTCTTCAGCCAAATCGATAAAAAAAACCGGCCAAAAGTGCCCTCCGGGACATTGGTCGACAAGCCTGGTGATGGAAACTCTGGAGAATATCACTTTTCTAATAGGGTCTATCATCTTTTTCTAAAGCCATATCCCCTTGGGAGTGTTCTTGCATCCTTCAGAAAATATCCTCGTCTGCAACCCCGCAGTGAGCTGCTTCAGGAGCATCATCCAGGTTGGGGAACAAATAATTTTCCCAGCTCTTCGAACTGCATGAAGCTCCCTTATGACTCCCATGCATACTTGAGCAAATGAAAAGGTGGCACATCAATTCCCGATAAGTCTCAAACAAGGCAGGCTCCTGTTTCTCCAAAAGTGCCAATTCCGCCTCGCACAGGGAATATTCTTCATATGGGAGAGATGCCAAAGGCAGGGCAGAGCTTCCCACATCTCGTGCAAAGTCATGCCCAATTCGCCTACAGGGGTGAAGAAAGTCCTTGTAGCTGGACTATATAACTCAAAGATGGCGTAGAAGTTCGCTAGCTCATTTGGATGCCGTAACAGGTCGCCCAGACAGCCTCGTAGAGTCCCAATCTCTCCAGATCTTCTTCGAAATGGGCCAAGACATATAAGGTCAAGTCCCTCCACCAGGCCTTGGGGGGATGAATCCACCCAGGGGTCCTGAAATCTAGCTGGATAATTACCACGAGCCTTGAAGAATTGGTTCCAAAAGTCTGAGCCACGGCGGGATTTTCCCCCACTGAGATGTCTGGGAGAACGTTCCCAGGATGGAGACCCAATACGCAGCGAGGAGGATCCGCCCTTGTATAACCGGGAGAAGGAGCTATCAATTTCCCCACGTGAACGGTGTCAGTAGTCCGAGTCACTTGCCACTTCATCTTCCGAACCCTCGTCACGCATTTGAAGAAAGAAAATGGAAAGTGACGCTTGCTAGATGGGAGATAATATTTCTAGCCATCCAAATTGAAAATCCACTGCCCTTCTCCGGCCAGCAGCTGATGATCGGTATCTGGTGCTGCATCCCCGAACATAAAATCGGGCTTCCGATAGATTCTCCGGTCACAATCCTTGAGGGGAACAGTAGTTAAGATGCTCCTCATAGTACGTTGATCTCCGACATAGATAAGGGCATCCCGACCGGAGCACTTCGCTCACTGAATAACGAGGCTTGCCCCTGGAATTGCAGGCTAACATTGTCATCCAGTCCATTGACTATTCCGAAGAGACTGTTCAAAGGACCCAGAGTATAGTGCCCTGCAAAGGCAAGAAGAAGCTATATTAGTTCATTTGCTGAAGAAAAAGAAAGCTAAAGCAAAATTTTTTTTGCTAAGGCATAGCTTCGCTCTCCGAGCGAAGCTAGCCCAGCATTAGCTTTGCCCTAAGGCTCAGCTTCACGCTTTGCACGAAGGCAGAATGCAGAAAATATCCAAGTGTTAACTTCGCTCCAGAAGCTTAGCTTCGCTATCTGTCACTAAACAGAATGCAAAGAAGCCCCCAAGGGCTAACTTCACTAGAAAGACACCTGCGCCTAAAACTGTTCAAAGGACTTTAAGGTCCTTTTTCCAGCTACGCTTCAAGAGCTAGCTTCGCGTCCTGCCATGTGATGGAACGTGGAAAGTTCTAAGGGTTAACTTCGCATAGAAGCTTGGAGAAGAGACCATTCAATTTCTAAATTTCAATTCACAAAATTGAAGGGGAATTAAATCCCCTAAAATTTTGGTGGATTTGAATTAAGGGAAAGCGACTCCCTGAGATCACTGGAGCATGATGAATCACTCCGGGTTTATCATGAAATAGCCAGAAATTGGTTTCGAAAAGAGATGAAAATCTCTGAATAAAAGGGAAAAATCCATACCCGCAATGGGATGTTCGATGACAGGAGGAGGAGAAGGCCCCTCCGTCGCAGAGGTTGCTGCCTCTTTACCTGGTCGTCTTTTGGGAGCCATGGAAGAACTGAAAAGTTCTGAAAATCTTAACAAAAGAGAAAGAGAAGAAAGAGACTTGTTTCTCTGAAAATTCAAAGAGAAGTGATTCTCTCTCTTTCAGCCCAATCGGCTTTTTATAGACATAAAATGTCTTAAATTCAGACTCCTCAAAAGAAGCGCAGGCGGTCGTTTTAAATTAATTTTAAACGGCGCCTAAGCGCCTTCCCGAGAAGCCGGACTGCCAGCCCCACCAAGGGCTAACTCCACTGTGAGTTCAGCGTTGATCTCGCGTGACGCTTGAGTAACTTCGCTGAGAAACGTGCCTTAGTTCCGCTAAGAGCACATCTCTAGCTTCGCGGAAATTCAGTGCTAACTTTGCCAGAAACTTGTTTCTGACTTAGTTGAAAATCTGTCTTTAGCTTCGTTGAAAGCTTAGCTCCACTAAGAACTTTCATTTCCTCCTAAGGAAAAGACTTACCTAAGCTAGTCCACTTCAGGTGTTCTCGAATCGAAAAGGAGGGGAACAAAGTAGAAAAGTAGAAAATAAACATTTTTATTGATTCAAAAGGAATATACATTGATACTACATCAAGATTGTCTTTCATACAACAGAATCTTTGCTTTCAAGGCATACAACTTGTCCTATCTGCTTTCAGGGTGATAAGCCAAACCAATTGGACATGAAAGACCTTCCTCCTGCACAAGGCCGTAATCCTTCGCTTAATGGCAGATTTTACCATCAAGAAGCTGGATCTTCTTTGATTAAAATTGGCAAGAGATTGGGAGCTGGATCTTCTTTAATCAAAATTAGCAAGGGACTGGTTACCACCAGAAAGCTGGATCTTCCCTAAATAAATTTGGCAAAGGAAGGATCCGAGACCTTACAGGTGACGCCCGCCTTCCCGAAGTAGATCATCTCGAATAAGCGACTATCAGCCTCTTCTTGTAACGCGCATCAGCTGCTCCAGTATGTTCCGCCTGCTTATGATCAAAGTTTCAACTTGAAAATCAAGAGGCAAGTTTCTGGTCTCTTTCATCAAGATGAAAGACGGGCGAGCGCAGTTCGCTGCAATGCAAACAGACAACAAGTTAGCATCAAATTAAAAAGACGGTGGAATGCTAAGTCAAAATTCTTTGGGCGAAGCTATCCAGTTTTGCCTTCAAGAAGGATTTCAGCTAAGCAGAGGATAGCCTCGCTTGAACAGTAATGACAGACTAGCTCGGCATAAGCCAAGTCTTAACCACGCCCAAGGCAGTTAGGCTGGAGAAGCCTCAAAAAAGACCAAGTTCTAGCCTCGCCTATATGGTTAGGCCAGACTGGCCCAGAGGGACGCAGTCTTGACCCTACCTATATGGCAAAACTGGCTCAACCTTAAAAGGACCAAGTCCTAAGCCTTGCCTATATGGCAGATTTAACAGACAGACATATCAAGGCAGCGACAGTGCATGAAAAAAGCGAGAATGCTAGCTTCGCCGAGAAGCTGGAAAATAGGGTTGAAACCCTTTTCTGAAAGTCAGCCAAATGCAAAGACGAAGGGAAGTCAATCCCTGAAGTACTGGTAAAGCTAATAAAATTAAGGGAGATAAACTCCCTAAAATCATTAGTTTAGTGGTAAAGTCTCTGGATAACCGAGACTCACCAGCTCTTGACCGGGTAATGACCAGAGTGGGCGTCCCCACTATTTCAGAAAATCTGAGTCTCCTTTCCTGGGTAACGAGGAGATGTCATAAACAAACGTTTCAGAAAGAGAAAATTTTGTTTCTCTGAGAAGGACTACAAGTGTCCTATTTATAGGCCTCATGGCCTGACCATACCGCCGCTACTTCAAGCTTAGAGGCGCGGGCGAATTTAAGGCATTCAAGTGCTTGGCCTTGAGAAGGAGAATAGTCTCCCTCAGGAATGCGCGCGAAGTTCTTTAAAAATTCGGAAAAGGGAATAATCTCCCTCGTTAATGAAAGAGAGGTTATTCTAACCTCGAAAAAGGGAGCAACCCTTCTCGTAACTCGCAGAAAGCAGTTAGCCTCAGGAAAGGAACGTCGTTCCAGACTGATTCAAAGCGAAGCCAAACTGGGAAACCCAAACGCGAAGCAACTCATAAGCGCGAGGCTACCCAAAAGGGCGAAGCTACACACAAGTGGATACAATTCCTCGGCGAACCTATTCCAGCTTAAAAGTGGGGCTAAAGGCGAAGTTGAGCTCAACCTCAAAGGCGATGTTCATACCCACACACCATCAAAGCAGTTCAAAGTATTTCAAAATCTGAACCATTCCATTCAAGATTCACGAAAACTTTGAAGGGGGTCTTGTTGACACTCTAAAAGGACAAGATTCCTAACTGGCTTAAACAATGTCTAACTTGTTGACATCTACAAAAGACAAGTGGCAGACAAGCTAACGACCAGTTCTTCACCCATCTCAAAGGGACGAATCAACAACTTGGACACTACTGATCTAATGAAGCAGAAGTAAGCCAAGATCGTCCTTAAAAGCTTGTGAGAAGGCCCAAGCAGGTCCATAGATATTAAGTTAGTTCAACACTTAGTCTCGCATGAGCCCACGAGATAGATCTCAAAACTAAAAGTTGCTTAGCATCGTAGGAAGCTCCTTCATAGCCTCTCTGCGAGCTAACCTACAGCTTCGCCTGGAAATGCTAAGTTAACTCCGCAGAAAGTTAGCTTCGCTCGAAGCTCCACGCAGCCGCGCAAAAGATTGACTGGCTCCGCTGAAGAGCTTTCTTCTAGCTTCGCCAAAAGCTTCTCCCAGCTTCGCTATGAGCTTAACGCAACGACTCCGCTGTGAGTCCTTTATTGTCATTTTGACTAAGCAAATCTCCAGATAAAATCAAATCTCCAGATGAGATCATGTTGATTGAAATCAAATTTGACAGTTGCCTGCCATGATCTTTTGACTCTCCCGATCAAGTAAGAAAATCAGGGGAGATCTCTCAATTAACTAGAGAGGATCAAGGGAGTATCCCTCATTTAGCGGAGCGAATTAAGGGATTAGCGCTATATGCTATCCCTAGCTTCGCAGAAGCTGATTCTAGCCTCGCGGCAAGGCTACTTTCCAGATACAAAACAGAGTGACTCAATCTGTTTCCAGATTTTCAGAGCGATTATACCCCTGTTTCTCCTATAAATAGCCTACCAGAGGCTCACAAAAAGAGAGGCACGAAGAGAGAGGGGAGACGGGCCAGGATAGAGAGGAAATTAGATATCTACTCTCTCGCTTCCAAGAATTCAGAGAATTGCTTCTCTAATCCTACAAGGATAAATTTAGGGTGCTAATATCCTAAGATCTTCCTCCCTCTCAAGAAATTTTCGGAATCAGGCGAGAAGGAATTCCCACGCGGAGGCAGCTCGAGGAGCAGCAAGAGGGCTCTACCGATCCTCTGTTCTCCGATTCCCCGAACCAAGCGAGAAGGGAGTCCTATTAGGAGGCAATCCGATCATCTGACCGATCGCATCGTCAAAGGGATAAAGTGATCGCGCGCTGATCAGATTCCTACCGGCACATTTTCTCAGAAATCTCAGAGGAGATCTACTTATAATTTTCTTTTCAATTACTTGTAATTTAGCTCCTCGATCTCTTTTGTAAGTTTTCCCTTTTGCAAAATCAATGAAAAACAATAATTATAATGAACGCTCATTGATATTTCAAGAAATGATACGCATAATCATACTAGTAAAATATATCAGACAATCACATGAAATAGTACGAATAGCTTCATGAACACCTACTGGAAACACTAAATAAGAAAATGATATAAGAACAAATACTCACATGAAATGACGCGATTTTGGATCAGAATCATCGTCTGGTCTTCACTGCACGAACCGATATGCATCTCCAGATCATCTCATAGGTCGGTCTTCGAATCGCCAATTTATCGGGTCTATAACAGGCACAAATCTGAATCTCTTGCAATAGGTGGATCTCACCAAACGGGTCTGTACTGATGTAGCACGCAACTGAACACACACTTAACACACTCACACAAGTATACACAAGCATACACATAATATATATAAGATCACCTAGAGGGGGGGTGAATAGGTGATGGCTAATCTAATGGTCACTTATGAACAAATAATGCGGAATTAAAACTAAGTTGACCAAATTAAACTTCTTTTAATTGAACACTTATGTATAACACAAGAGTGTTGCCGAATTCCCCTTGCGAGGCTCTGGACAAACTCCTCTAGATTCCCCTTGAATGGGTTGAGGTGCCGCGTTGGCTCTCTTGGTTGAATACTAGTGTTAATAACAATCCCAAGCAAGTATAGCAATTATGAGCACAAAGGTATATCATGCAAATAAGAGATAAAGACTATAAGTAATGCAAGATATAAGTGAGACAAATAGAGTAAGAGAGCAAGAGTGAGCAATCGCAAACACAAAGGGTTTGTTTCGAGGTTCGAGCACACTTGCTCTACATCCCCGCCTTCGACACACGAAGGATTTCCACTATGCACGATCCAACCGGATCTCTCCTTGGTGCCGCAACACCTACAAGCCCTCGGACTCCCAAAGTCCCTTACACACCACAAGCCCACCGGCTCGTCGAGGCCGCACCTCGTACAACAAGTCCGCACTCGAACTCAAAACACCGCGAGCACACTTGCCCGCTTCTCAAAGACAAAGAAAGATCTTGGTGATCTAAACACTTGATCACCTAACAAAAACTCTCACTACAACACTCCTATAGGATAGATATAACTATGGATGCTCAAGTGTAGTGTGAGAAATCAAGGAAAGAACTTTGATGGAAAACTCAAGAAATCACAATAAACACTCTCTTGATAAAATCCCTTTTGATAGGAAATATTGGCACTCTATTTTGTGGAGAAAACTCTGCTAAAAGAATGAAAATAACTGGACAAAAGCTCTCCTAAAATCTTAGCTCAAAACAATGACAAAACCCCCTTTTATAGAGGCCAGAAAAATCTGACCGTTGGGCTCTGTCAGAGCTACCGGTCGACCGGTCCGGTCGATCGCCAACGGTCAAGAATCCGACCGTTGGAGCCTCCGGTCGACCGGCCCAGTCGACCGCGCACCTGGAGCAGAGAATTACTTCTCTGTCGGTCGACCGGTGCGGTCGACCGGAATTTCCAGAGAGCAGACTCTCTGAAGCGGTCGACCGGCACGGTCGACCGTTCTCCAATGTACACAGGCGTGCACATCTGTGCACGTCCGGTCGACCGACCCGGTCGACCGGCCACTGTCAGTTCTGAAAAATCAGAACTGCCAGAACCAGAAAATTTGGGATTTAAAGATTGGTCTTTTTGGCTTAATAAAAAATCCCATAAATACTTAGAAATTCTACAAAAAATAGTTTTATAATATAGAAACATGTTTGCACAAAATCAAGGCATGTTATTAAAGATTTGACTATTTTTGTAACTTGAAAATATTGGCTCATAATAAAAACTGTTTTTCTAAAACATGTTTTTCCAAATTTTCATCAAATACAAAAACAAGATATACTTTAAAGCATAGTGTGTATGGATATGATCCACTACACAATCAAGATGAAATATCTAGTTTTTGACATAAAACACTAAACTTGGTTTTGAAATATCAACAAGTTTTTCCAAATTTTCATCAAATACAAAAACAAGATATACTTTAAGGCATAGTGTGTATGGATATGATCCACTACACAATCAAGATGAAATATCTAGTTTTTGACATAAAGCACTAAACTTGGTTTTGGATATAAGATATGTAAACTTGAAATACCAAGAACCAAATAGAATTTTGTCACAATGAAAATCTTTTCTTAACAAGAAAATCTTTTATGAAATGAAATTTTTATCATGAAAACAATTCTATCAAGAGTGTGTGTGTGATATGACTTGAGCAATCCACCAACTATTCTATCCTTTACATTTTAACTAAAACAAAAACAAAATCTTATACCTAGACACAAGTCTTCATCTTCTTGAAGTCTTCCCTTGAAGGCTTCTCATCTTCTTGACTTGGTCCAAGCTTGATCCAAAGCTCCTTGGATCACCCCGTGCTAGCTCCAAATCTTGACATTTAATCCTTTGTTGAGCTTTGCACCTACTAAGATCTTGATAAAGAATCTGTCACTAATTAAACAAGATCATTAGCAAATATAACTACATGAGTTGATCATCATCAAAACTAGAGTGATAGGCCTTTGGGCCAACAATCTCCCCCTTTTTGATGATGACAAAACTCATGAAGTTATATATGCATGGATTAAAGTAAAGCTTCAAAGAAGCTCCCCCTTAACTCATGCATCACTAGAAATAAATAGATATGATATTAAAGCACATAAATATGTATGCAAATGAATGCACAAATCTTTTTCTCAAACTTTTATCTTATTATATTATTGCTATGCATGAGTAAAAGCACAAGTATAAAAACTCAAAATCATCTCAAAATCTTTCTCTCCCTTAAGTAAGGAACAAATACTTCTCCCCCTTAAGGAAATCATGCATATAACTCAAATACTTCTCCCCCTTTTTGTCAATCATCAACAAAGGGTTCAAAGTTCAAATCATCAAACAAATTTTCTCCCCCTTTTTGTCAAAGATAAAGAAATCAAGGAGGGTAAAATCAAATCAATCAATAAGATTTATATGCGATATACATTCATGAAGAGGAAGACGCTAAGTTAACTTCCCTACACATATGCATTACATGAAGAAGGGATGACAAGCCCTAACTCACATAGCACATATTATGTAATGCATAAGAAGAGATGTGAAGCTCCCCCTACACACGTATATCATATAAAGAAGAGTTGTCAAGCTCCTCAATTATAATATACTCAACATGAATCCATATGTAAGAGAGATGTTAAGCTCTCCTTGCATATAGGAAATACAAATCAAAAATTTTGATTATTATTATTATTCTTTTATCAAAACTAAATTTTGAACTTTTCTCAATAAAACAAATTTTGAACCAATCATAATTTGTAATTTTGATACCAATAGAAAATAGCACTTGAAGATGTGTGATATCAAGTTATCATTGCAAAATCTTTTAATGTTTCAAACATATTGATATCAATTGTAATCATATAACAAATTTGAAGTTGAGGCCTATTGATATATTGAAAGATCTAAAATAAAATCTTTTTATTTTCCATAAGCTTATGCATAGTTAATATAAGGTGTTAACTTGACTTCGCATAAACTTTTGTGCTTTAAGAATGTAAATCAATTGTAAAGCAGGCACAAGAAAATCATATATATGTATGTGAATAGATAAGACCAATTTGAAAATTAGGGCATACATATATAGGAACCAAAATGTGAGTAATATACCAATTGTAAAATTAACACTGTAAATCATGTATATACTCATAACCAAAAATTGGTAGGTTTAAAAGATAGTTATGTCTAAGCACTACCAATTTTGAAGAATAAATAACTAGTTATAAATAATTTTTGAAAAACTAGTTAAAGATCCTTCAAAAAAACATGAAATCATATGTTATTCATGAATTATACTAAATACATACAAGTTTAAGCACTCATAGTCCATAAACCTCAAAAATTATCTTTATCATAAAAGATGAGTGTTCAAAGGTTATGTAAATGGTATTTTCATGAAAATAGAAAGTGAAGCATGAATCTTATGAAAATCTTATTTTTCATCTTAAAACAAATCATATATTTTTCATAAAGTATTGCTAAATACATAAAGATTTAATCACTCATGGTCTATAAAGCTCAAAATATTTTGTATCATAAAGATGAGTGTTCAAAAGATCATGTAAATAGCATTTTTATAAAAATAGTCATTCAAGCTCAAAAAGATCATAAATCACATTTTGTTGTACAAATCAAAAACATGAAAAATTATTTTTATTATTATTATTATTTATTTAAAATACTAATCTTCATGGTATATGTATGATTTATCCAATTCTAACAATATGCATACATATCCCAAATATGAAAAGAGTCCAATATATATTGCATGAAGGCAAATGACTCAAGGGGTGTACATGTATATTTATTAGATTTGAATTAAACACACATATACATGAAGTAAGATCAAAGATAGGCATAACAAGTATAAATGACCGAATCATCAAAACTAGCCTATACACATGCATATAGTGGATACAAATGAGCATGAAGTTCAAATATATATGAGTCAATTGTAGTTCACTATTCATATATGTATAAATGCAAGTTTTGACACATTCTACATTTAAGCATGTAAATGCCACATGAAGCACCCAAAAAAAATATGAACATGCTACATGAAATTAAAAACATGTGCATAAATGAAATAGGAGTTTAGAAATCGTTACCAACTCCAAAACTCCTAGCATGGTGGTTGACCCACCAAAGTTCCTTGATAGCGGTGCTCCAAGTATGTGTCATTTTAGTTCAAATGCATCCACCATCAAGGCACCAAATCTCTCACGGTTTGAGAGATTCCTCACCTACATCAAATACACAAGGTGGGGATTTTGGTACCCATATTTTCTTGGTCCTATGGGGTTAGTCTTGTAAGGAACCCAAGCATTTTATTTTTATCAAAATAAGAACATTTAACCTTTCATAACAAAATTTTGCTAAATGGCATTTGCGGCCACAATGTGTACATGTGTACACCTTAGCATACTTATGAGTGGGAGTGTGAGCATGATGTGCATCATAAGCATATGCATGATGTGAATGTGCATGAGTATGAGGAACTTGTTTCTTTTGAAACAAGGATTCCAATCTAGTATGATTGAATGCACATGAGCTCAAATTAGAGCTCAAATTATCAATTTTATTTTTCAAATTTTTAATCTCATTTTGATCAATGTGTGCATGAGAAGCATGATGAGATATATGAACAATTTTCTTTTTCTTTTTACAAACATTTTCCTTTTCATTTTCACAAATTTTTCTTTTTAAAGATTTATTTTCTTGAAAAACAACTTCCTTTTGTTTTTCCACCAAATCAATCTTATTTTTCAAAATAGTGTTCCCTTCACATAAATCATTCAATTTTGTAAGCAAGGAAACATTCTCATTTTTTAAAACTTTGTTTTCTTTTCTAAGCAAGCCATTTTATTTTCTAATGAATCTTTTTCATTAATCATGGCATCAAAATTCTTTTTCAAATTATTATTTTCTAATTCTAAGCATGCAATGTTACTTCTAAATGAATCTTGTTCTATATGCATGCAAGCAATGTTCTTTTTCAAATTTTTATTTTCTTTTCTAATCATGTCATATTTCTCAAGCAATAGATGACAAAAAGTAGATAGCTCATCATATGACATGTCCTCATCATCGGATTCGGAATTTACCTCAAGGGGGTCATCCCCTTGGACCATAAAGCATGCGTTGGAGGTGTCGCTTCCAACGTCCGAATCGCTCCCCGCATAGTATAGGTCCTTTTCGCCAAGGGAGGTGATGATGTTCCAAGCTACAAAAGCCGATTCAACATTAGAAACCCTAGATAAATAATCATCATTTAGGGTTGACTTAATAGCATGAAGGGCTTTTGCATTAGCCTCAATGTTCTTACCATTTAAGCAATATTCTTTATTAGTTGTGGCAAGATATACACTAAGGCCAAGTCCTTTGAGGAACAACGACATCTTAACCTTCCAAATTTGGATGTTAAGAATGTCAAAGGTGGGTGGTGACATGAAGTCCATTGTGTGTGTACAAATCTTGTGATTAGCCTAAAAGAGGATCTTTAACTCTTAGGTTGTTAGACCCAATATCAAGAGCACTAGCTCTGATACCAATTGTAAGATCACCTAGAGGGGGAGTGAATAGGTGATGGCTAATCTAATGGTCACTTATGAACAAATAATGCGGAATTAAAACTAAGTTGACCAAATTAAACTTCTTTTAATTGAACACTTATGTATAATACAAGAGTGTTGCCGAATTCCCCTTGCGAGGCTCTGGACAAACTCCTCTAGATTCCCCTTGAATGGGTTGAGGTGCCGCGTTGGCTCTCTTGGTTGAATACTAGTGTTAATAACAATCCCAAGCAAGTATAGCAATTATGAGCACAAAGGTATATCATGCAAATAAGAGATAAAGACTATAAAGTAATGCAAGATATAAGTGAGACAAATAGAGTAAGAGAGCAAGAGTGAGCAATCGCAAACACAAAGGGTTTGTTTCGAGGTTCGAGCACACTTGCTCTACATCCCCGCCTTCGACACACGAAGGATTTCCACTATGCACGATCCAACCGGATCTCTCCTTGGTGCCGCAACACCAACAAGCCCTCGGACTCCCAAAGTCCCTTACACACCACAAGCCCACCGGCTCGTCGAGGCCGCACCTCGTACAACAAGTCCGCACTCGAACTCAAAACACCGCGAGCACACTTGCCCGCTTCCTCAAATACAAAGAAAGATCTTGGTGATCTAAGCACTTGATCACCTAACAAAAACTCTCACTACAACACTCCTATAGGATAGATATAACTATGGATGCTCAAGTGTAGTGTGAGAAATCAAGGAAAGAACTTTGATGGAAAACTCAAGAAATCACAATAAACACTCTCTTGATAAAATCCCTTTTGATAGGAAATATTGGCACTCTATTTTGTGGAGAAAACTCTGCTAAAAGAATGGAAATAACTGGACAAAAGCTCTCCTAAAATCTTAGCTCAAAACAATGACAAAACCCCCTTTTATAGAGGCCAGAAAAATCTGACCGTTGGGCTCTATCAGAGCTACCGGTCGACCGGTCCGGTCGACCGCCAACGGTCAAGAATCCGACCGTTGGAGCCTCCGGTCGACCGGCCCGGTCGATCGCGCACCTGGAGCAGAGAATTACTTCTCTGTCGGTCGACCGGTGCGGTCGACCGGAATTTCCAGAGAGCAGACTCTCTGAAGCGGTCGACCGGCACGGTCGACCGTTCTCCAGTGTACACAGGCGTGCACGTCTGTGCACGTCCGGTCGACCGACCCGGTCGACCGGCCACTGTCAGTTCTGAAAAATCAGAACTGCCAGAACCAGAAAATTTGGGATTTAAAGATTGGTCTTTTTGGCTTAATAAAAAATCCCATAAATACTTAGAAATTCTACAAAAAATAGTTTTATAATATAGAAACATGCTTGCACAAAATCAAGGCATGTTATTAAAGATTTGACTATTTTTGTAACTTGAAAATATTGGCTCATAATAAAAACTGTTTTTCTAAAACATGTTTTTCCAAATTTTCATCAAATACAAAAACAAGATATACTTTAAAGCATAGTGTGTATGGATATGATCCACTACACAATCAAGATGAAATATCTAATTTTTGACATAAAGCACTAAACTTGGTTTTGAAATATCAACAAGTTTTTCCAAATTTTCATCAAATACAAAAACAAGATATACTTTAAGGCATAGTGTGTATGGATATGATCCACTACACAATCAAGATGAAATATCTAGTTTTTGACATAAAGCACTAAACTTGGTTTTGGATATAAGATATGTAAACTTGAAATACCAAGAACCAAATAGAATTTTGTCACAATGAAAATCTTTTCTTAACAAGAAAATCTTTTATGAAATGAAATTTTTATCATGAAAACAATTCTATCAAGAGTGTGTGTGTGATATGACTTGAGCAATCCACCAACTATTCTATCCTTTACATTTTAACTAAAACAAAAAGAAAATCTTATACCTAGACACAAGTCTTCATCTTCTTGAAGTCTTCCCTTGAAGGCTTCTCATCTTCTTGACTTGGTCCAAGCTTGATCCAAAGCTCCTTGGATCACCCCGTACTAGCTCCAAATCTTGACATTTAATCCTTTGTTGAGCTTTGCACCTACTAAGATCTTGATAAAGAATCTGTCACTAATTAAACAAGATCATTAGCAAATATAACTACATGAGTTGATCATCATCAAAACTAGAGTGATAGGCCTTTGGGCCAACAATATATACATACCCATACATGCATACACATCATACACACATATAACATAATACATGCGCACACGTGTACACACACGTAAACATATGTATTCATAATTACACATACATAATCATGCACACTAATAAATAAATATACCTAAACATATATAAGTATCATCATACATTAATTATGTACACATCCAGACATGCATAAAATTACAGAGGGGAAGAGATGACCTAAAAGAGAGAGGGAGAGCTCGGGCTAGGCCATGGTAAGCGGGGAGGAGATGCGGCAAGTTCTTACCAGCGAAGGTGGAGGCCGCGGAGGAGATGGAGGGCTCTGGTGGTGGTGGATCCAACGTCAGAGGAGGAGGCACGACCACCACTGCCACGGGAGAGGTTGTGTGCGCAGTTGTGGAGTTGGGGGTCATGGTGATAACAGCCAGGCCATGACGGGTTCCGACGAAGGTGTGAAGAGAGGCGGCATGCCGTGCTCTACCGTGGGGAGGTGCAAGGAGTGGAGGACGACAAGGTGGAAAGGTCGTTGATGGGGGCTGCCAAGAGGTTTGGTGATGCCACCGGTTGGAGAGGATGGTGGCCAGGAGATGGAAGGGATGCGCAGGCCATGGAAGAAGTGATCTCCGCTGGGTATTGCATGGCCTGGGGTGCCCAAAACTGTGGCCAAGTGAAGAGGATGGGGGATCTGCATGTTGGGTGTGGCGCAGTCTGGAGAGGCAAGGGGATCTCAAGGGGGTGGCTCAGCCTGAATTAGGAAGATCTCGGGCTGCCCTGCACCATGGAGGAGGAGGCCTGAGGGTATACAGGCGCTAGAGGGGAGATCATAAAGGTGATGATGGTGGCATGAAGGTGGGTGCACGGTGATTAGGGTTTTCAGTGAGTAGAGAGAAGTAGG
Organism: Agave tequilana; assembly: GCA_038442645.1. Taxonomy (NCBI): domain Eukaryota; kingdom Viridiplantae; phylum Streptophyta; class Magnoliopsida; order Asparagales; family Asparagaceae; genus Agave; species Agave tequilana. Next base: position 59,115 of record JAVJIF010014247.1, read on the forward strand.
GGAAGTGTATACATAGGGGAGAGAAATAAATGGTTGGTTTAGTTGCTGGGTTGGGCTGAGGGTTGTGAAGAAAATGAAACAAAAGGAAAGAGAAAAATATAAAAGGGAGTGGGCTGTTGGGCTCAGGTTATGGGCTAAATGAAAACTAAGGGAAAAAAAAGGAAAAAAGAATAAGAGTGAGAATAGAAAGGAGGAATAGAATTGGACCATCCCATCACTCTAAAAATAAAGCAAAATAATATTGATAATAACAATAATAGTAGATATTAGAATAATTAAAAATGATTAACAATAACAAATACGATTAATTAATATTAAATTTGTGTTCCAAAATAGGGATATTACAAGAAGTGTGGTGGGTTATACAAGCTGAAGGAAGAAACTCAGTTCGAGATGGAGTTTCAAGGATAAGCTTGGAAGGGAGTTCATCGCGAGGGAGCTTCAAGAAAAACTGCAACGGTATGTGAACCGGATCAAAGTGTTGCGGGAAAGAGAAATGGTGCATTCGGGTAAGGCCCCAGATGGCCCAAGCCATGGCAGCAAATCAACCAAAGGCTCCGAGGAGAGGGGGCAAGAATTATAGGCTTCACGACGCAGTTATAACCAAGGAAAGAATCAAGGTATTAATCTAAAATCTCAAGTTGTTACACTAAAGGCTTGAAAAGCAAGTCAAAGTGGAGATTGTTAGAATTTTTCCTTATTTTCAAGAGGAGATGATGGTCCAAGAAAATTCAATTTGAGTTGGAGAAGATGATGGCTTAAAGTAAAAGAAGCAAATTAAGGTGAAGCAGTTTCCTTTTCAGGCGATTGCGAGTTTCTTTATTCTGGTAAGTTACGAATTGTACTAAATTCTTGTTCAATGAAGGTTTGTTTCTAAAGATTAAATGGTCTAGGATCCTTCTAGATTAAGGAGATCAACTCCTAAAGGATTGATTAAGATTTTTCAACCATCCAAAGGCCAAGATCATCTCATAGTCCAAATAGTAGTTGTATTATAAAATTCTATAAGTAAAAGTTGTAACCATGCATTGTAATTGCCTCAACCAAGTTGATCTCAAGGAGGAAAAGGTAGAGAACACGAAGGAGATCAGAAGGAAGCCAAGTAAAAAGAGAAGCAAGGTGAAGGTGCAAAGAAAGAAGGTATACTATTGTAATCTAGGCGTAGATTCAAAGGGAAGGTTTTTGTGTCATCAAGACGAAGGTTAGATCTCTTTATATCAAGTTATTAACAAAGCTCTCTCAAGTTCTCTCCCCATGAATGTAGGCCAAGTTTGGGCCGAATCACATTAAATCTTTATGTTCTTTCTTATCACTCTTTTGTCTAGGTATTGCTAGTTTGCTTTACAATAGTTTTATTTTGCAAGTACTGATCATAATGTCAAGTTCTGCAAACGTCGATCCTAGGAGTAACAATTGGTATCATAGAATATCAATTTTCATCACAACAATTTATATCAGAGATAAAGGTTGATGAAGGGCGATATGTCGAAGATAGGAAGTTCTACGACAAAGTTCGAGGTCGAGAAGTTCAATGGTAAAGAAAACTTCGGCTTATGGCAAAAGAAGGTAAAGGCGATGCTGATACAATAAGGTCTTCATAAGACCTTCAGGGTAAGTCAGCAAAAGCTGCAGGTATGTCAAACGAGGATTGGAAGGAGATCGTCGTAGACTCTATGAAGAGTTGAAATTATTTTGAAGATTTTGGTCATAAGATTGAAGGTATGAGTTATTCAAGTCAATAAGGTCAGGATGAAATATGGATTCATATTAGGATTGAAAAAATTATTGTTGAAATCCATTTCACAAACAAACACTAATAAAAAAAAGAGAAGCAAACAAACAAACAAACAAAAAAAAATAAAAGAAGTATAGGCTAAGGTTAACCTTGACCTAAATGACTCCTAATTGGTTGAATGTCCAGGAGAGGGATATTGTAGTAACTGACCACGAGCTAATTGGCCAGGTAGGGGCAAAAATCAGTGTGAGGTATCATGCGTAAGCGACAGGCCTTAATTACGTCAAACCACTGAATCTTTGAGGCTTAACCGCTTAATCTCCAACCTTAAACATCGATTTGGAAAGAGTCTAGTACTAACACTTCCTCCCAAGGTCAATTGTTCACAGTTCAAAAATCATAAAGAATTTCATCGTCGTTGAACCACTTACAAATTATAGAAAAACCTAATCTTACTAGAATTTTTTAAAATAATCATATAGTAGCAAGAAGAGGGTCAAATCTACAGAGACTTATTTAAAATTGGTTCTTTAAAAATCTATAATCAAATTTAAATCTAGTTTAAGAAATCCTTGAAGGAGAAGTTGGAGTTTTTGTTCTAAGAGTTAATTTCTAAAAGCATTAAAAACTTAAACTATGATAAAAAGAATACTAATCGTTGTGAAGACTAATTAAGTAAAACAATGGAGAAAGAAAAGAGAGAAAGAGAAGAAACTATTGGAACCTGAAATTGTCATAAGGCCTGATTCACCATTGTCTCCTTCCCCCAAACGCTGCTAAAATAGATGAAGTAGAAAACTAAAAAAAGGGGAAGAAGATGGCATGCATGAGATTGATGGAAGCATAAAATAAAATATGAAATAAAAGGAGTAAAATTGTATTGGATTTATAAAGAAAGAGAAGAAATTCTTAAGCTGAAATAGTGCGATCTTTATTGATGAATAATGAATAGAAGATTTGTTGTTACAACATGCTTGACCTTCTCTCCAAAACTCGCATTACAACCTATAAAACTCTCCTCTCAATTTACTATACAGCCTTCTGGTCTGAGATGAGATCCATTTTTCTTACGCTCTACCTCTCTATTTATAGTAGAAGTAGTGGATAGACTAATAGTAGAAGTAGTGCACCCATCAAGAGATATATCTTCAGAACTTAAATTTAAACTCTGGATATTAGATAATATCCTTTCTCTTGACTAAGGGAGAAACCTATTTGAAATCACCTAGAGGGGGGTGAATAGGTGATAATGCTAATCTAATGAATTAAATGCGGAATTTAAAACTAATTGCAACAACACACAAGCAAGTATATGATATAGCAATATGAATCAATACACAAAGTAAAGAGAGAGAAAGTAAGAGTCAATGGATCAAGCGCAAACAACAAGATTTGTTTCGAGGTTCGAGCACCCAGCTCTACATCCCCGCCCTCACCCAGAAGGATTTCGAATCCACTAGCTTGTCCACAAAGGACTCCCACACAGGGAACCTCCACCGAGGATTTGGGGCAATACAATAACCAGGAGTACCCAACTCCTCTCTTTACAACCACAACCTCTCACTAGAGGCGAAGCACCAAGCCAACAAAACAATCACCTCACAACTTGAGGGATAAGCACAAAGCTACACAAGGATCACCTCACAACTAGAGGGATGCAACCCACTTGCACAACCTCCTCAACACTATGAGGGAAAGGCACAAAGCCAAGCAAAAATAGGGTCTACAACTTGGTGATCAAAAGATCACAAACCAATCTCTTTTTCCCACAAACACAAAGACCCTATAGATAGGATAGAATGAAGCTCAAGTGTGGAAAACAAAGTGTTTAAAACAAAGAAAAATCACTTGGGAAAATTCCACAAAGATATAGAATGATTAAACCAAAACAAATTCCCAGAAGACTATTTTTCTTTGAAATAATGAAACACTTTTAAAAAACAATAAGATTGATCTTTTTGGCACAAAGAAACTCTTTTCAAACTTGTATAAACACTAGAGAAAGCTCAGAAATTTTAGCCCAAAAATTCTTTTTGAAAACCTCTCTCAAATGAGGTATATAAGCCTCTTGTCAAAACTAGCCGTTGCAGCCAAAAATGGTCAGATTTGACCATCCGGTCGACCGCCCGGTCGACCGGCCAACGGTCAATTTTTGACCGTTAGCAGCTACCGGTCGACCGCCCGGTCGACCGCGCCCAGAACCAGAGAGCAACGGCTCTCTGGACGGTCGACCGCTCGGTCGACCGGAGCAAACCCAAGAGTGGGTTGCTCACAGTCGGTCGACCACTCGGTCGATCGGCTCAATGGGCTGGCTGCTGCACGTATCTGTGCACGTCCGGTCGACCGCTACGGTCGACCCGCTCCTGGTCCGGTCGACCGTGCGGTCGACCGCCAGACCTTGGCAGCCAAGTTAAAGAGATAGAAAACTAGGGTTTTTAATGGCTTAAAAATTCCCATAAAATCTCTAAAATTCCACAAAATTAGTTTTATCATTATACCTTGAAATACAAACTTGTGTTAAAAATTTCAACACAAATTTCAAACATTTTGAACCATTTTGTGTTAAGGAAATATTGCCGAAAACCAAAACCTGTATTTTTTCAAACTTAAATTTTTCAATAGGAAATCTGATTTTTTCAAAACTCATTTAAATACAAAAACATGATATTTAAATACTTTGAAGCATGATGCATATGGAAAGAAATCCAATATACATGAAACATATACATATCTTAGTTTTTGACTTTATTTTCAAAAATATGTTTTGTTAAAACACAAAACCTAAAACACATGAATAGGTATATCAAATTAAGTTTGTCTAGGATATGAAGCATACATGTATATAGAACATATCTAATATACATAAACACATGTAAACTTATTTTGATACTTATCTATTCATGAAAACCAAGATCGGTTAAACCAATCAAACGAAAACCAAAATCAAAACATGAAACGTGTGTGTTGTGAACTTGAGCATATCATACTATTCTAATCTTTATACACGGATCTAAAACAAACTAAAAACTATGGTACCGATGTCTTCTTGTAGAGCGCCGTCTCCAAGCCGACTCGATCCAAAACTCCGTGATCCACCGAGCTAGACTCCAACGAGTGCTATGTAAGATCTTGATGCTCGGGCTCCGGAATCACCATGTGAAAGCTTCCAAACCATCTTGTTGAAGCTAATCACCTACTAATATCTTGAATAAAGATCTGAAACTAAAATTACAAGATTATTAATACACATAACTACATGAGTTAATCATCATCAAAACTAGAGTGGAAGGCCTCTGGGCCAACAATCTCCCCCTTTTTGATGATGATAAAACTCATGGAGTTATATATGCATGGATTAAAGTTAAGCTTCAAGGAAGCTCCCCCTTAACTCATGCATCACAATAAACATATAAATATGCAATGAAAATTAAACATGAAAATGCATAGACATGCATAAAACATAGTCATGCATAAAACAATGAACCATGTTTTGATATCAATTAAACGGTAAAACTCTATTAAAGCTCTTGATACCAAAATAAAAACAAGTTCTTTAAATAAAGCTCTTGATATCAACAAATAAACGAAGAATGCTCCTGATACCAATTAAACGACAAACTAATAAATAAAAACAAACTATGTTTCTAGATAAACAAAACATGCATATAAAAACATGCATATAAACTCAAATAATTCTCCCCCTTTTTGTCAATCATCAACAAAGGGGTAAAAAAAATGTTCTCCCCCTTTTTGTGAAAAAAATGATGTCAATAAGGGGTTCAATCAAATTGAAAGGAAACATAAAAACATTTAAGAATTGATACCAATTGAAAGTAAATAAAAGCATTGATACCAATTGTGAGAAAAACAAATAAAATCTTGATACCAATTGAAAATATTCAAATACACAACTTGATACCAATTGTAAAAATTTGTCATTTAGAACATATGATACCAAGATAAGATAAATATTCATTTTTTTAATCATTTTTCATCATAAAGTATGGGAGTGAAAATCAAAATTAAACTAAATACCAATTGAAAGATGAAATACAAGTTTTCTCCTCCTTTATGAAATACCAAATAAAACGATGATCAAAAATTTTTATTTTTCATAAGCTTATGCATTGTTATTAAAATATCAATTGAAACATCAATTGAAACATGATAGGCATTAAAAAGTCAAGCTTATCAAACTCAAAATTTGTGCTTGAAAAATATAGAGATATAGTACGCACAATAAAACATCTATGTGTATAAAAAATTAGATACCAATCGAAATTGATACTCTATGAAATGTAAGCATACATACATAAAAGAATATATGAGTATACAAAAATGTCAATATTGATGCCAATTGAAAGAATCCAATGATACCAATTGAAACAATAATAATACCAAATGTATATCTCATATTTCCTACCACCCAATCATGCTCAAGTTTAAAATGATTTTCAATAAAAGCATATAAGGCATGGACTCCCATCCAACCGCCCGTGGAAGGTAGGGGTTTTCAAAAAAATAGGTTTGAAAATATAGTAGATTTGAAAAATCTACTATAACGAAGAATCCGAACTAGTTAAATGGAAAAACTTGTAAACTAGTACGAAATCCTTCAAGTAAGGAATAAGAAAATTATATTTCATGAAATACATGTAAATCACATGGCACTAAACACTCGAAATCCATAAAGCCCATACATACTCATGAAAACATAATCATGAGAAACATTTAAATAAGGTAAGTGTACAAGTGTAGTGTGAAACACATAATCATGAAATTTGACAATAAAGCTCAATATTCCTTAAAACAAGAAAATCATCAAAACTCGATTTCTTCAAGGCATATGTATGTCAAGTATAAACAAAAGTATACATACATATCCAAAATATAACGAGTTCACAAATGTATATGCATTAAGGCACATGGCTCAAAGGATGTATATGTATAATCAATAGTTTAGACAAGATGGACATATACATGAAGTGAAAACACATGATCATAAAAACATGTCCAAAAATGGGAATACAAGTCAAATGCATGAATCATCAAAACTAGACTATACTAGCACATCTAATGGGTATAAATAAGCGTTCAAGCACAAACATATAATGATCTATTTGTGGCCCATTATATGTACAAGTATATATCTTAGTTTTAATGAAAACTAACATTTAAACATGTAATCAATTCATGAAGCATCAAAACAAAACAAAAATCATAAACACACATATGATCATTATGTATATGCATGTGCATTAGATCTAGGACATACATATTAGTTAAAAACAAGGTGAGAACACATAGATAGGTCCATATTAAACATGGGTATCTCAAATAACTAAACATGTATATCACAAATCTAAATCACATGGCATAATCATAATGAGCATTAAAACATGACATGCTACAAATGAAAGTCATAATAAGCATGCAAACATAAACGAGAGTTAGAGATCAATACCAAAACGATGAAGGCACCTCTCTAGTTCTCCAAACCAAGATGGTCTTCCCACCAAACCTTCCCTTGAAAGTGATGCATCAAATGGTCATCATGAAGCTCGGAACACATCCACTCTAAGGTACCGCTACTTTCACGACATGTGAGAGCCCACACCTACATCAAATACAATAGGGGTGGTCTTTGGTACCCATACTCTTTTGGGTCCATGGGGGTTAGTCCCTTTTCTAATCCAAACAAAATTATTTGCTAAATTTTCATCATGTATTCTATCATAGCAAAATCTAGCAAGGTGACCCTTACGTCCACAATGTGTACATGTGTATATATGAGCATACATAGTGTGAAAATTGTGACCGTGAGTAGCATGTGTATGCCGTGGAGGATGAGCATGCAAAGATGGAACTTGTTTCTTTCGAACCGAGGATTCCAAACGTGTATGATTCAAAGCACATTGGCTCAAAGTGGAGCCCAAACAATCAACACTTTTCTTCAAAATATTTATATCATTTTCAATACTAGAAGATAAAGTGGAGCATGCAATAGATGTGCTTGGTGAAGCTACACTAGCATGGCAAACATGTGAGTCTATATCAATTTTTAAAGATTCATTTTTCTTTAAAACTAAATCTAATTCTTTTGTGATGAAATCAATTTCATTTTTCAAAGAATGATTATCTTTAAAATAAAATCTAATTTTGAAGATAACACTTCATAGTTTTTCAAAACATCATCACAATCATTTTTACTTTTCAAAAATTCATTTTCCTTTAGGACAAGGTCTAGTTGAGATTTAAATGAGTCACGTTCACTAGCAATCTCTTCCTTCTCTTGCAAAATCAATTCAAAACTTGAACACAAATCCTTATATTCTTCTTTTAGTTCAAAATTTTCTTTTTCAAAAGCTCATGTTTTTCCAAAAAATTTTCAAGCTTTGTAGCAAGTTCTACATTTAAGGTTTGTACTTCTAAACACCCATAGCAATAGGAACTAGAGCTATCATCTAGTTGAGATTCTGATTGTACCTCAAGGGAGTCGTTCCCTTGGACCATGAGGCAACGCTCGTCGGACTTGTCTCTCCTAGATCTCCTCATCTTATCGATAACTTTGGTAGCTCGGGAGAAATCAAAATGCTTCAAACTGCAAAAGCCGAATCATAGTGAGCAGACACATATAAAAGATCTTTATCAAGAGATGCTCTATGTGTCTTAAGGGCTAGTGCATTGGCCTTTCTATGCTTGCTATCATTGGGGTAGGATTCTTTAGTAGTGACATGATAAACTTTATGTCCTAGGGTTTTCAAATGACAACCCATCTTGGCCTTCCAAATATCAAGTCTAAAAATATCAAACATAGGAGGGCTATCCATGAGTGCAAACTATATGTGTGCAAATGTAAATAAAGATTAGCAAACCAAGATCTCACTCCTAAGTGGTTAAACTAAATATCAGGAGCGTAGGCTCTGATACCAATTGAAATCACCTAGAGGGGGGTGAATAGGTGATAATGCTAATCTAATGAATTAAATGTGAAATTTAAAACAATTACAACAACACACAAGCAAGTATATGATATAGCAATATGAATCAATACATAAAGTAAAGAGAGAAAGTAAGAGTCAATGGATCAAGCGCAAACAACAAGATTTGTTTCGAGGTTCGAGCACCCAGCTCTACATCCCCGCCTTCACCCAGAAGGATTTCGAATCCACTAGCTTGTCCACAAAGGACTCCCACACAGGGAACCTCCACCGAGGATTTGGGCAATACAATAACTAGGAGTACCAACTCCTCTCTTTACAACCACAACCTCTCACTAGAGGCAAAGCACCAAGCCAATCAAAACAATCACCTCACAACTTGAGGGATAAGCACAAAGCTACACAAGAATCACCTCACAACAAGAGGGATGCAACCCACTTGCACAACCTCCTCAACACTATGAGGGAAAGGCATAAAGCCAAGCAAAAATAGGGTTTACAACTTGGTGATCAAAAGATCACAAACCAATCTTTTTTTCTCACAAACACAAAGACCCTATAGATAGGATAAAATGAAGCTCAAGTGTGGAAAACAAAGTGTTTAAAACAAAGAAAAATCACTTGGGAAATCTCACAAAGATATAGAATGATTAAACCAAAACAAATTCCCAAAAGACTTTTCTTTGAAATAATGAAACACATTTAAAAAACAATAAGATTGATCTTTTTGGCACAAGAAACTCTTTTCAAACTTGTATAAACACTAGAGAAAGCTCAGAAATTTTAGCCCAAAAATTCTT